>CAIGQZ010035027.1:13086965-13122274 GCA_903798205.1 Danio tinwini
TATAATTTGTATTATTTATGTTTCATAGTTAATTACCTAACAGTTAAATAAATGTATGCGCTTTTTCATTTTATTTGACAGAACCGAAGTGGTGAGATCAACAGAGATGCGGTCATTGGAATTTTCGCAGATCTTTTCCCCCAGTTCAGCAGGTTCGTTTCAGCATTGCGGACTTTGAATGCCATGAACTCTAGGAAATGTCTGAACTTACTGGTTTTGAAACCCTCATTTATGCATTGACTGAAAATGTACATCTTCCCACATTTTTGGTTTTCTCTTTTGCAATCGTTGGTTCTCATTGTTGTGGTCATGGCATTTCTTAATTGTGAATTGGGGACAGAGATTGTTTATTCATACAAACCAGAATAAAGGTCTTATGCGACAAAGATCATTTTGAAAGATCAAGTAATGTAATTTTTGCAGTTGTAGTTAAATGGCCATATATTTGACTAATATTTTTCTTTATATATCTGTCAAAATAAAAAAAGAAACATGCTGGACAGTTATGTCACAGAGGAACTTAGAACCAAAGGCAAGGAGACAAGCAATAGTAAGTATACGACAAGATGTTTAGCAATCATTTGATTGTGTCAGATAGTCTTAAAAGTCACAGAGAAATAAACTGAAAATAAATCGCCACACTTGCTGATATATTTTTCCACTTTTTTCTGTTCCCAATAACTTAGCTTTAGACTTTCAGGACTTCTTGGGAATGTATAAATGTTTCTTTGTACAGTGTCGAAGTGTGGTGAGCAACCTTAAACCTTTTTTTTTTTTTTTTTTTGGTAATACATTTTTTATGCAGGTCCTGAATGTGTAATGAGGTCTTTTAATGTCATCTATAGGTTACCAGTGACAATAGTGATGCACTTTACTCCTCAAGTAAAACAACTGAAGATAAAATCATTTTGTCTTCCGCTAGCAAGGTAAACTTGACTTCCTGTCTTTCTTTCTTTGTGCTTATCTATCACTTACATACTTTCCTCTCACCCTCTGACTAGATTAGAATCTCTGATCTTTGTTGTATTTCGAATATGAGTTACTTTTTGTCATTATGATATTCTGTGTTTCAGCTAACTGTGTTTTAAAATGCAAAACAAAACAAAACTGAGACCACAAAGCCACAGCTTTTAATTTGTTTTTCTTTTGAGGATGTTTTTTTGCAAAATGTGTTGTGTTCAAATGTTTTTTATTCTTTTCTAATTAGATTTTCTTCAGCTTTTTAAGTTTAACCCCAGAACATTATTTGTTTTGAGTGTATAAGGTGTATGGTGTCGTAAAAGTTAGCTGTGTGTAACCTGTTGGCATATCTTTGTATCATTATCAAGATGGTGGGTGATTTATACAACTGTAATTTCATGCAATCTCTGTAGTTTTTGACTCACAAAGGGAAAAAGGGGTTTTACCAGATTTCATGCACACAGTAAAATGCCAATACAAATCTTCTAAGGTTTCTCTAAATTATACATCATATCCTTTATGCTACATTTCTTTCCCACATACAGTACAACATTTGTGATTAACTGTATGAACAGACAATAGCTATAGACCAGGGGTGCCTAAACTTTTTTCATATGAAGGGCCAAAAAACAAATGTTATTGAGAGCTGTGGGCTGAAGGTAAATATACCTAACTATATTAAATTAAAGTTGCAATGGGCAATTTCCTAATTTATTTCATAATATTTATAAATAAATTGAAAACATTACTTTAAATTGTATAACCTAATGCAGTATATTTTTATTATGAATTATTGCAATAAAAACATAATCACATTTATAACACAATGGAGTTCTATGCTGAATACACTAGTCAATACACTTGATTCGCTCACCAAAATCTCTTTTTACCCTCAATCGGATTTATTCAAACCATTTACGTTGAAACATTTACTTTCAGTTAGCTTTTTTTGTAGCTTAACAATAAAACACAAATAAAAGGTTACAGAAAATTTTAAATGGCAGTCTCTTAACCATCCCTCTCTTCTTAGATGGGATAGTGGGCCAAATCAAAGGTTACCAAGGGCCAACTTTGGGCTGCGGTCCATAGTTTGTGCACCTCTGCTATAGATTAAGAGAATATTTATTTAAAATGTTCCCAAATCTCATATTTGTGACAGATATTACATTATATTAAACTTTTTTTTGTTACTTGATGTTACTTATTGACACTTTAATTGCTTGGAATGCTTGGAAACGTTTTCCATTTTCAGGTTAAACTTGGTGTACTAAAATAACTAAAACCATGAATAATAAATACTGAAATCAAATATCTTGTAGCGTTTGAGTTTAAGAAAAGCACAGCATAAAAATTACATTTTATTATTATTATTATTATTATTATTATTATTGACAAAGTCCAACAGAGATTTTTCTAAATCTATGTGATGAAAATGGAAAACCAACAAAATATTTATAGTGTATGAGGAAAAATGAACTTCTAATAGTTTCTCAGTAATCAGACCCCCTAGTTTTTCATGATTTTTTTGTGATTTAATTATTTATTTATTTTTTACCATATTAGGTAGCCTACTATGTTAGGTGTGTAATCTGATACAATTAAAATGACACATAAAAATATTGCTTCTTTATTTTGGCCTCTTGTCAAGACAAGATCTGAAACGGTAGGGATTAAGCCAAAGGAAAGTTGTATAACTCTTAATTTTTATCCACAATTCTACTTTCTCTCTCTCAGATTTCACTCCCCGGATCATCTGAAATCATGTACCTCACACATAGGACATGCATTAGGGTGTCTTCTACCGTAATACACCTAAAACATTGATTGCCGTAAAACATGTCAATGACAGGGAAGTGTTTTCTCCCGTTAACTTCAGGGAAAGAGTTAAACGAAAATATTTATCGATTTGACGCATATCATAATACCAGCCATACATGTAAAGCACAAATAATGTCCTTCAATTTGGTCACGTCCAGCGGCCATCATCCTTGAACCAATCTCCATCATTGTAAGCTGCTTGCTTTTCTGTCTGTTCTAATGTTCCATTTGTTAAATGTTTGCTCCCACTTTCTTTTGCAAGTCAAACGCACAAAACGCCCAATTCACACCACAGGATGTCTAATCCAATCTTTGCATTGACTTCACATTTGTTTCACGCTTCATTAGCGTATGCTTGCTGTACAGGCTGCAAAACAATCCCCCCTACTATATAATGTTTGGGTTTTGAGGGAGCAGGTGAGACATTGTTTTTTGAGAGACACTCATATACATCACGTGCGCTGCGTATGCAACGTCTGTAAGTCATGTAAAACAATTAATTGCAAACTGAAATAAATATAATTCGATTATATGGTTTGGAATGACATGTTTTATGAAATTATTAAAACATTTTTGAGATTATTTCGTTTTTTAATAAGACTTTTGCAGGATCGCAAAAATTTGTGTTTTTTTTGTTGTTTTTGCGTAAGACTCAATACTAACATTAAACTGGTCATTGAAATTTCATGAAGTAGAGACCTGTCACAATAATCAATATATCAACTTATCACACAACACATGGACATGACCTTAATCATTTTTGGGGAGGCAATATATATCACCTATACATAAAAACCAATTCTAGAAACATTTTAGCTGATTGTACAACCTCTCTATCTCTATTGGAGGTGTTCATGTCAGTATGGTTAAAAAACACTATAGTATTTATTATAAATTACTATAATATTTATAATATTACTTTTATATTATAATTACTATTATACATGGGTGCCTGACGAATGAAAATCTGTTACTTTTCTAGTTCTTTCTATCTTACTTTTTTTGTTAACATTTATTATTATTATTTATTTGTTTATGATGTATATTTTCACATTCTAATTCAAATGCCTAATTATTAAAGTGACTATAATTAGATAAAATAATCTTAGGAACAGAATTATTATGTGTCCCTTGGTAGAGTATACTTGCATTATAATGCTATTATAGCGTCAAAATGGTCTTAAAATCACAATAATATTGTTCAACGCAATAAATGTATGTGGTATATATATAAAACCACAAAAAAAGACTTTGTGACAGACCTAAGTAAATATTAGTCTATGTGTCGTAGCAATATTTTCATGCTCTTCTTTATGCATAGTTATTTATTTCTGTATACTGTAAATTGCTACAACAGTTCTTCCCCTTTTTTTGTTTTGCATATGTGTTTGTTTGTTTTTTCCACCCGTCCATATTTGTGTTTGATTTAGTGAGGGTAGCATGTCATTGTCATAAAAGGAAGCTGATGGCTGTATTCTGGTGCTCAGATACCCAGGTTTAAAGGATTTGTTAAGCACAGTTCAGCGCAGGAAGAGAAGGCTGACCCAAAGGTAAAGCACCTGTGCGTCGACTCGGATACAGGAGCTTTTGATCAGCTCAACCATGTGGCTCAGAAATGAGTGATGTGTCTGTGTATATTCGGCTTTAACATGTTGAAGGAATTATCATGTTCAAAATTAAGAGTTGTGCTTCTTTTTATTATCTTATTGCTATCACATGCTAGTCATCACAGTTCAGGACCAAATTACTGCTAGTCAAGATGGAGATAAAATAATTATATTATGTTTAATGGTGCTAAATTAGCCCATGGTTGAATTGGAACCATTTTAGCACTTGATGTAGTACACTGGCTGTGGCAGAGCAGTTTGAAGCTAATGCACATTACAAATGAGATCAGTGGTTTTCACAAAGCTTTTAGTGGAAAGGCACTTACCGGGCATCATCTATTATTTTAGAAATATGTTAACTTGTTAATACCTACTAACAAGTTGCTTCTTATAACTGTTAACCAAATTCAGCATGTCATCTAACCACCTGATTTCGAATATGTACACTAATTCTGAAACATGTCATCTCAAGTAAAAACCTTTTGTCCTGTAATTTTGTTTTGTTAGTGGGCTGAATAACGCAGCATTTTTCTCAGAATATTCCAAAGCTTGACGTCAATGTGGGCTGCTTACAGAATGGCCATTTTAACAACGCACTGTTCTTGTAACTTAAGTCAGATGGTTGTTTCTTTTAATCTTTTAATCATCTGCCGCAGGAAGTCCCAGACAAATGCAGTTTACTTAAGAATGACATGTTTTAAAACCACTTGGGTTAAAAGGGCACTCGCTTTTCTTTTTTTTCTTTTTCTTTTTACTTACATGTTGTCACCATACTTTTATTCACAACACTCAATTTAAAATCGTCTGCTGTTGGTTCCAACCTGATCGCACCAGCAGTAACTTTCAGGGTTCCCATGGGTCATGTAAATTCTGGAATATCATGGAATTTTAAAGGTCTATTTTAGACATTAAAAGTCAGGGAGTTTTATATATTTTGTCCATGTCATGGAATATCAGGGATTTTTGTTTGTTATTTTAAATGACTTCAATTTATTAAAATATGTTTTTTCTATACTGTGTTTTTATCATGTATATCAGGGGTGCCAAACTCCTGAAGGGCTGCAGCCCTATACAGTTTAGTTCCAACCCTGCTTCAACACGCTTGCCTGTAGGTTTCAAACAAGCCTAAAGGACTCAATTAGTATGATCAGGTGTGTTTAATTAGAGTTGTAACTAAAGCTGTGGTCACAGTGAACTTTTCTCCCCATAAACTTCCATTCATACGAATGTGTCAGACTGGAAACGCAGGCTTGTGCGACAAGTTTTGCTGTTCGCTGCATTGCAAAGTTCAAGCTTGGTAAACTCTGACCTGCAAAATCGCATCACTTGACTGTGTGAGACCAATTGAGGATCAAAACATGACCTCTCTGAACAGAAATTTAAATCGCTCGCTTTTTTAAATGTGTAATCATCTTGTTGAATCCCGCCTCTTTTCACAGCGCTGTACGACAGAATTTTGCATGCTCCATCACTAGTGTGACCACAGCTTAAACTGTGCAGAGCTGCGGGCCTCCAGGAGTTTGACACCTGTGATGTATAGCATGTTTTCATGGTTTGACGGTAAAATACTTTCTGTCTGTCTTTTCGGTGATTAACCAGACTCTCCTGTTTTTTGTGGGAGAAAAATCTGATTATTATGATTTGAAATGACTTTGGGACAACCTTTCTCAATTTGCAGCATTTCTTGTGTCAAGAAATCTTGTTGTTTCTTTGATGTGAAGATGCACTCAAATTTACTTAAAAAAAAACTTACTTACAAATTACTTTTTTGACTTCAAGAATTACTGGTCTTTGTAATTTATACCAAGTGAACACTGAGAGAAACAAAGAAAGAAAGTAACCATATAAAGCCTACCACATCGTATTTGATACATGAATTACTCTAAATTATCAATTTATCCTTTTTTAAATAGTCTTTGATAGTATGAGGACAAGTGTAAAGTGGGTTTATACTTACGCTCATCTTTATGCTGTATCTGAAAGTCTGTATTTGAATATAATGTTTAATTGAATATAATTTTAATGTAAACTGTAGATGGTGTAAAGGAATTTGAACAGTGTCATGGCTGGCCAAAATCTGCAGCAATTAAAAAAATTAGCAACCTCCTCTAAATTTTGACCATTTGCTTGACTTTGTGTTACATTTAGTGCTTGCAGAAATGCTAATTTCTAGTGGAACTTCTCAACACAAATCATGGAAGTTTAGCTTTTTAGTCAGGGAAAAGTCAGGGAATTTGTCATTTGGCTTAGAGTGGGAACCCTGAACCTTACATGAGCACACAGCACACAAAGCTCAGCGTTGATGTTGATTTTATCAAATTAAATATGTCTCTGCCACAGGCTGGAGACAGAAGACCTGATGAATCGCTGGGTTCTCAGAAGATCAGAGGGTCTGTTCAAGTGTCTGAAGAGTCAGAGGAGGAATCAGGACTGGGTAATGGGAAAAACCTTCCCACCCCACTGAAGAGAGCACTTGAATTTGGACTGGAAGATGAGGAAGAGGAAGGAGACTCGTTCTTCGATGATCCTCTTCCTAAACCCCAGAAAACCTATGGCTGGTAAGGATATTTTACGGAGCAGACATGATCAGCAATTCATGGCTTCTATTCTGGGTTGTTCTGCGTGACAGTGGTCATTTTAATTATAAGTTGGGGATTGAAAGCCTGCTATCACCGAGAACTATAACGGTAATTGTTATTATTAATCTCCACACTTCCACTCCACATCTTAAGGTCCATACCAATACACAATAAAAACGTTTATGATAAGTGCATTACAGTTAGGGCTGCACGATATTGGAAAAATCTGACATTGCAATATTTAGTTTTTCTGCAATAAATATTTCAATATGCTTTGTTATAGTTGGAAAGAATTGTGTGGTTACTTTATTTTAAGGTTCAGTTCTCGCTCTTAGCAAACCATTTTGACTTTTGCTTCAATAAACTCCTAATTTACTCCTTTAGTAATAATTATTAAGCTAGTTTAGGTATTGGGGTAAGATTAGGAATGTAGAATAAGATCATAAAGAACATCTGCTTTATAAGTACTAATAAATAACCAATATCTCAATAACATTCATTCATTCATTTTCTTTTCGGCTTAGTCCCTTGATTAATCAGGGGTCGCCGCAGTGGAATGAACCACCAGCATATGTTTTACGCAGCGGATGCCCTTCCAGCTGCAACCCATCACTGGGAAACATCCATACACACTTATTCACACACATACACTACAGACAATTTAGCTTACCCAATTCACCCACAGCGCATGTCTTTGGACTTGTGGGGGAATCCAGAGCACCCAGAGGAAACCCATGCCAACATGGGGAGAACATGCAAACTCCACACAGAAATGCAAACTGACCTAGCTGAGGGTCGAACCAGCGACCGTCTTGCTGTAAGGGGATCATGCTACTTACTGCACCACTGTGAAACCAATCTCAATAACATGCATGCTAATAAGCAACTAGTTAATATTGAGAATTGGTCCCTAAAGTGTTACCGAATGTATTCATTTTGATTGACTGGGATGATTCTATAGGGGAGTGAATAACATGTAATAAAGATGTATTAAACAAACTACAAGCATAGATTAATGGTTTTGTAGATGTAAATGTAAAAATTACACTGCAATGTTAACTCAACATTGCAAATCTATGCGGTGTGACCATTGCAGACGCACACATTGTGATATCGATGCTGAAATTATATATTGTGGAGCCCTAATTGCAGTGATGTCTTTTTCAGCTTTACATTTTTGAAATATTCAAAGTTGATTCAAAGTGTGCTATTATCAGTGGAAATGCAAGCCTGATATTTGTTACCAAACTGTACTGAACTTAACTGTACTGAATTATACATTCAGTGGAAATGAGCCATTAGGTGACACAATTGGCAGAAACTATTGGTATTGAAATCTAGGTCCTCGATTAGACTATGTATTGAAATTTTGTCAGTCCTAACACAAGTGAATGATGCTAAATATGGACGGGTCTAAATTATTTTAGGCTTTTCCACTTCCAGAGTTAGTCAAAAACACATTAGATATTGTGATCAAATGTGATTAACAACTAAAAAGCACTACTAATTCTCCATCTATATCATTTAATCATTTTGGCATGCTGTAGCACACAAAAACCAAATATTCATGCTTTGCAGCATTGTACTAAAACGGATGGATTACAATCATAACCTAGTTGCAATCCACATCAGTTTCAGTTGCTTTTCCGCTCTGCCATAAATTGCATGGCGTGTTAGTTCATTCAGTCATACTTGTGCACTGAACATGAAGTAGGGGTGTAGTGCATGACAAAATGTTAGAAAGGGTCTTGACAAAATCTTAAAATAAGTGATCACTAGATACATTTGAACAAGTTCATACCAGGCTAAAAATAATCATAGCACTGCAGCTAAAACATCATTAATTAATTTTAAAATATATAAACTGGCCTCAGGTGATGTGGTGGCGCAGTAGGTAGCGATGTCGTCTCACAGCAAGAAGGTCGCTGGTTCGAACCTCGGCTGGATCAGTTGGCATTTCTGTGTGGATTTTGCATGTTCTCCCCGCGTTCGCGTGGGTTTCCCCCACAAGTCCATAGACATGCGGTACAGGTGAATTGGGTAAGCCAAAATTGTCTGTAGTGTATGTGTATGAATGAGAGTGTGTGGGTTTTTTCCCAGTGATGGGTTGCAGCTGGAAGGGCAGCCGCTGTGTAAAACATATGCTGGACATGTTTGCGGTTCATTCCGCTCTGGCAACCCCTGATTAATAAAGGGACTAAGCCGAAAAGAAAATGAATGAATGAATAAACTGGCCTCTGTTCGATAAATCCACAAGCAGTTTTTTTTTTCATCTCTGCTGTTCAACACACTCAGCTTGTTTTAACAGTTATAATCATCCTGGTTATGCCCTGATTAATCCTGAATATCAAACGTGTTTCATATTACTAAAACGATTGGTGGATCAGGAAAAAAAGGTAAACAAATGATGAACAAAATTTTGTACATGCTACATAAAATATTACATTTAAAAATAATGAGTACATTTATTATGAAGTTCTGTACAACTTTATATTTTATAAACATTACATGTATTTAACAATTTGAGATGTGGTTTATAATAGTTTTATATTTAAATTGCACTCCTAGTTCTGTATGTTGGAAATTGACCTGTATCTAGTAAAAACAGTTGGTCACTTAACAATAAGGTTTCATTAGTTAATGTATTTACTAACACAAACTAATTATGAGCAATACTTGTACAGCATTTATTAATCATAGTTCAACATTTACTAATGGATTATTAACATCCAAATTCATGCATGTTAATATTACTTTATGCACCGGGAGTTAACTAACTGTTGACTAACAATGAGCAACTTATGTCTTTAACATAAATAATGTAATGTGTTGTTCATTTTTTGTTTATGTTAGTAATTGCATTAACATTTACCTAATACAGCATTGTTGTAAAGGGTTACCAAACAGTTAAATACTGCAGGCAAGTAGAAATGAAAACTGGCAACCACCAGTCTCTCAATTTACTGTCATTGTGATTGTGTTTGTCACAGTCCTGAGGGCTACTGCACAAAAATAGAACTAATAAAGTTAGGATAGCAGAAAAAGCACAGCTTGACCTAGTTTAATCAGTGCATCCATTTTTTTTTGTTGATTGCACGTTTGCTGATTCAGTATGAGAACATGCAGCTATGTCAAGCCTGGTGTAGAAAGTCAGGGTAAATGCATGTTTGCGAAATTACACATAAAACCCTATGTCAGCCAATCAGGTAATTCATCCACTGTTCTGCACTGCAAAAAATGCTTTTTTTTTTACTTAGATTTTTTGTCTTGTTTCTATTCCAAAAAAAATCTTGAATCAAGAAGCATTTTCCAGGCAAGCAAAACATATTGTCTTGTTTTAAGAAATAATATGCCAAAATTAAGTGAGTTTTTCCTTAAAACAAGCTAAATAATCTGTCAGTGTGGTAAGCAACATAATCTTGTTTTTCCTTTCGACATAAGATTATTTTGCTTACCCCATTGGCAGATTATTTTGCTTGTTTTAAAGAAAAACAAGACAATATGTTTTGCTTGCCTAAAAAATGCTTCTTAAGAATTTTTAGATATTTGGACTAGAAACAAGACAAAAATCTTAGTAAGAAAAGCATTTTTTGCAGTGTGATAACTCCCGCTGAGAAGGAAACTCTCATTACTTTCGTCCATAGACTTAACGGAAAACCTATGAGGAGGTATTAACAAATTAACAGCTGTTTACTTGGCTGTAAATGTAACTAGCAGTTGACATTGATGTTACTCAGGAAATTTACATGAATATTAATTGCAAACATTTACCCAATTTAATTTTAACATTTATATTTTATATTATCAAGTATTTAATCATCATCTACACTTTAATCTCTTCCATTTAGGTTTTTTCTTTCAGATTTTTTTCTTTAATCTATAATGTTATATATATTTTTCTAATCGCTCATTTAGTTTATCGCTTGTCTATATCTCTGCTTTACAGAAATGTGAAATGACCATATATGAACATATATACAATTATTGCTAATACATTTGTTCATGTACAAATTTTAATTCTAATGAATATAATTCTATAAATATATCTAAACAATCAAGAACATGGAGTGACTAAAACACATCTTTTTTTTTTTTTGTAGCATTGACAGCGAAACTAATAGATAAAGTACTAGAAATAATCTTAGCCTGTAAATGATGTTAGCTGCAAAGAGTTAGTCTCTATAGAAAGTCTCCATTGTATATGTCTAGCAATTCTAATGACTAGAAATATAAGTAAATGGCCAAGAACATGGAGTGACTGTAAAACACATTAGGGCTGTAACGATACGCGATATGAAACTGAAATCGGTGTGATAAAGGAAAATCGCGACACACCTCATGAAAATCACACTCCAGAAATCAAATTAGCTGCAGCACAGAAAACAACCAAGCAGCAGCCTACACTTCCTAGTTTCTTAGCAAAATTTCCAGCGAATTCAGATCGACCACAGAAAATTACAAGACCAGACAGCCTATACAGATCACACAATCTAAATAAACACTACATGTAAATGTACAAATATTGTTAATGGAATACTTATAACGATATGATCTTGCCTTTGAGCGCTCTCTCAAAAGCAAGTTAACATCTATATATATATATAGATATCTATCTATGTCAATTGTAATATTATGCATATCTGTTGTCACAATAAACAAGTTAATTAAAAAAGATGAATAAAAGTATATAATAATAAATGATAAGGACAGAGAGCTTTAATAAGGGATAAGGGGATTCAGCCTTTTTCTCTCATATGGTGGCATGAGGACACGTACTGTGCTGCTAGGTGGAGACACTTTTCATTTTCTCCCAAAATGTAATAGAGTTTCTCCTTATTTGTGGCTTGCTGGAATTGTGGTAGAATTAGAGATATTTGTGTGAAGTAAGCATCTCTGATGATCTGATATTTGCTGCAATGAGTGAGGAAATGCAGCTCATCCTCCACAACACCAGCAGAGCAATGTGGACACAGTCTGAGCTCTGGGCTCCTCCAGCTGCGCTTGTGTCGGCCTGTCTCCACACTCAGACTGTGTCCACTCAGACGGTACCGGCTCATCAGCTTTCTCTGACCGGGTCTCTTAATGTTGGTCAGGTATGGGGCCAGTTCATAACCAGGTTTAATCTGATGGAAGCACGCTAACTTTTTTGTTTGTTGTACTTTAGTTTGCCAATTGAGTTTATATTCCTCCTGGGTAATCTTTTCTATTTTATATGTTGGGACTAGTTTTGTGAATTTAGTTGGTGTTTTTCCACCAGATAAAGCATTGGGTCACTGGCCGGATGTGCATTTCTATATTTGAGGGCTTGCTGATGGTAGCTCTGTGGGCTGGAGACTGACAGATGGAGCCAAAACGTCCCTGCTCTCTTCTGGATTTCTGAGAGCAGAGGGAACCTGCCTAGTTCTGCTCTGCAACCAAGGCTAGGTGTGCTTCTGTGAACTCAGAGGATGTTTTTGCAAAATTCCAGATGAAAGATTTCTTTTTTCCCAAGATTCGTAGTTAAATTTAAATGTGGGCCCCCAGAGTTCACAGCCATACAGCAGGACTGGCTTTACATTGGTGTCAAAGATTTTCAGCCACATTTTAATGGGCGGGTTAAATTTACAAAAAGTTTTTTTTTTTTACAATAAAAAGCCCTGCGTGCCTTAGCGGTCATGTCTTTTAGAGCTTGGATGAAGTGTCCAGAAGCTCTCTTTCTCTCTCTCTCTCTTACCAGCCGCATTTGACAGGAGCTGCATAAGGGCGCAATACACACTACACACACAAGATGACAAGTGCTGAACACCATGAGACCAGTTTTATTTTATTTGTTGCTGATTTGCGTGTTTTTAAAATGCCTTTTATTTAAAAAAAATCTCAAGTTAATATAGGCTAACAATAAAAGACAAAACAATAAAAGTTAATATCGGGTAACATTATCTCCCACAGATATTGGAGTTCAATAACGTAGTGCACAATATGACTATTGACCAACACCACCCTGTAAGTTTACACACTGTATGGACTATAGGCAGCTCTGGTGTGTTATGAATTGCATGTTTTAAATGACAGCGAGACATACTACATTTAGTTTATATTGTAAAATATACATTATAACTATAATATACATGTAAACAGTAAAATAATATTTTTGAATGGCTTGCCTATTGGCAGCGTATATAACTGTTAAGCTTAAATAGGCTAATCATATTGTTATTAATATTAAAACACATGAATACAAACTAGCCACCTTTTGATTTTTTTTGTTTCCGTAAATTTTTTTATCAAACGAAAAATGCAATGAATTGTTTATTTTGGTTTTCATTTTATTACAGTTAATATAATTATTAGGCTACACAACGTCTACATATCATTGGCTCTGGTTGCGTTTTTACAGATATCCTACAGATAAATTTTTTGGCTCGGAGACATTTATGCCTGTTAATTTCAGTGCTGTATTTTGACAGATTTTGCAAAGGCTTCAGCTATTCTGTCAGCTGGTACCAGCCTCAGTTTTGCGACTTGACTTGTGTGGCGTCTACGTATTGATGTCTGTATGACAGCAAGAGAGAGATGAGATCAGACCTCAGATTTGATGTGTGGCCGCACGTCACAGTTACTTTACTCCAATATTTTAATATTGGCTCATCTAAATTAACTTTTCATTCGATTAAAATCCGAAATATTGCCAGATAGACAAAGCAACTTTTGGTTTTGGAAGAGAGCAACTTCAGTGATAAAAGACGCACACACACAGGATACACTCTTGTAGGCCTATTCATTATTGATTTTTTACATTAAATGCATAATAATCAAGTGTTAAAAAAGAACAGCTGAACTTGAGAAAAAGTGATCACTACGGTTGCCGCGATGGTTGCTTGGTTTCTCTGCAGTTGACTTGTCAGCATTGCTAAATCACTTTGTTTTAATAAAAAATAAGATTATTTATTATAAAAATTTGTGAGATGATGATGATGATGATGATGATGATCTCAGTGTGAAACAGTAGCCATTTAATTTACTTTGTAAATGTAAGAGAACTTGATTGAAGAAGAATTTTCAACATGCTCGAATCATCTAATGAAGTTTATTTCTGTTAGTTTTTCATCAGTTTTTTGTTACAAAGAAAACAGAAGTGTTATAGCTTCGCTATTTATTTATTTTATATATGGCTATTTATATTGTTAATAATTTGCATAGTTAATCTTGTTCTTTGGTGTTCAGTTTATAAAGATTTTTCAAATGTTATTTAATAAAAAATATTGTTTTAAAGGTGCAGTATGTAAGTTTGACACCCAGTGTTTGAACTAGGTATTGCACTCCTGGATCAAAATAAATGCAAGCCCAGGATGCCAGATTGAGTACAGGAGCGAGTGATTTAAACTGTGTTCTAAATAAAAGCAACGACACGCGATAGAGGGAATATTTTCCATATTAAAAGGAGTTTTGGTTCTAACCAACACCTCGAATTGATATATTAGGAAATGGCTTCTATTTCTCACAGCTGAACAACAGAAACCTATGACAGTGATTACCTCAGGTAAACCTTGTGTGCTTTATTCAGTGCTAAATGCTAACAATGTGAGTTTGAATAAGTTCTAAACCTTACCGTTTCATGAGTGAGCATATTCTCTGCTTCTGAAAGGCTGTATTAAAATTTCTGTCATGTTTCATCTAGTGCAAACAGCCAAACTGCTCATCACTGAGTATCTTGTCACAAAGCGTGTTGTTAGGACACGTGGTTACAATGTAAACTGCTCACGTTCGTAATATTTATGTAATTTGCTAATTAATTTCTGCCTTTCTGAATGAATGAATGAATGAATGAAATACGCTGTTTTCCAACATGGCAACCCAGAGTGCTGAAATATAATTGGCCAACCTGGCATTGTGCAGGTTAAATTTATCTAAACAAAGTCAGCGTTCCGGTAAGGAAAAACCATTTTCAAAGCAGAATATCTGACTTCAGCATTGTTTTTCAGTTAAACAAGTATGTTCACTTGGGATGTTTCTTAAATATCTGCACACATATTATGGTATTTGTATGCCTTAGAAGAGTCAAAAACATATATACAGCACCTTTAAATATTGTTTTTTTTTCTCCCACCCCCCGCGAAAAAAAAATCCTAATACGAACCGAATCGTGGGTCAAAACTTGTGATATGAACCGAATCGTGGGTTTGGTGTATCGTTACAGCCCTAAAAAACATACTTTTTTTTGTAGCTTTAACAGCAAAACTAATAGATAAATTACTAGAATTAAGCTTAGTCTGGTAATAATCTTAGCTGCAAAGAATTAGTCTCTATAGTATATTTCTAGCAATTCCAATGGCTAGAAATATATGTAAACGGTCAAGAACATGGAGTGGCTGTAAAACACATACACTTTTTAGAAGCATTGACAGTGAAACTAATAGATAAATCACTAGGAATAATCTTAGCCTGGTTAGAATCTTAACCACAAAGAATAAATCTTTAGCCTGCTAAAAAGTTAGCCTTTCTTTTCTCGCAATTCAAACGGGCATAACTTAAAAATCCCTACTTAAACTGTTATTTTGTTTTTGTGCTTAAACTTCTCTGGTTTGACTCTTGCTGTGGGAACAGATTTCCATTCAGGTCTCAAAACTAGGACCGTTTCAGTGCCCACATGTTCTACTGAGACTGAAAGAGCAAATGAAAGCGAAATGATCAAAAAACCACTGACGCCTTTGATTTGTAATTTCAGAAACACACATCTGGGTTCTTCATGTTTTTGAAGCACATAACCGTAGTTCATTTTTTTAACTCTTTAGATAAGACAGGCGAAATTATCAAAAATCCACTGATGCCTTTGATTTGTAATTTCAGAAACACACATCTGGGTTATTCATGTTTTTGAAGCACATAACCGTAGTTCATTTTTTACTCTTTTAAATATGTCTGGGGTGTGCAGCTAAAAGATAAAACTGTAAACATGGCTCTCAAACAACTGTTTTTAGATAAGATACAGAGAAGTGCCTTTGTTTTTCTGACTTCTGTCTTCTCCTTTTCACTGCTGCACGTGCGAACAGTGGTTTATCTTCAGCAGAAAAGCCTTATTCAGGCCAGAGGCATTCGGAAAAAAGCTTTAGTCAGAAAGAGTAAGTACTTCCTGTTTTCAGAACGTACTCCTTATTTTTACTGTGATTTTTGACTATAAAGGGTAGATCTTGGAGCTTTGTTGTATGTTGCACCTTGTCCCTCTTTGGCTTTTTGCTCCTGCCGTTCTGTTTCTCTTTTTTCCTCTTGGTGTAACCGTGTCTGTGCTCCGTCTGTGTTTCCCCCCCCTCGTGAGAAGTCAGCACTCGCAGAGGGAAGGAAGCCTCTCAGGGCGATTTTTATCCCAAATGCGGAGGGGCACTAGCCTCAATGAGTGAGTGTGCATGGAGTGATTACACTGCATCCATGTAAAACCATGGGTGCAAAATCAGGTTGTTTCCCACCTACTGGGACTGTTCATGTTCATACAGATCCAGAA
This sequence comes from Danio tinwini, assembly GCA_903798205.1. NCBI lineage: Eukaryota > Metazoa > Chordata > Actinopteri > Cypriniformes > Danionidae > Danio > Danio tinwini. The sequence continues at coordinate 13,103,405 of CAIGQZ010035027.1, forward strand.
TACAGTGCTCGGTTTAAGTTTTAAAGAGTAGAGTATGCAGTTCAGTTATTCACACTCAAAGAAATGAAATGCTGCTTGTTCAAACTACTTACTAAAAATAAGTTGAAACGGCACAATTTTTTGTTTTTTTTTTAGGGACAACTTAATTGTTTTATGTTCAATACACTTAAATTTGTAAAAACGATTCATTTAACTTTGCGGTGGTGTAAAGTAACAAATGACAAAAACTCAAATTACTGTATTTGGGTAGTTTTTTTAGAAATTGTAATGTAATTTACTAAGTAATTTTAAAAATATGTGCTTTTACTTTTCCTTGAGTACATTTTTTGTGTGGTACTTTTACTCCTCTACTTTTCTTCAATCTGCAGTCACTACTTTGATATTTCCTGTCTATGGGAATTAGAATCAGTCCTGTGATTCCTGTCCAATCAAATTGCAAATAGAAAGTAAATCACATCATACTTAACTAGCTTAAGACATTCAGCAAACAGTTTGAAAGCATTAAAAGTGTCCAAAAAGATACTTTAAACACAAAGACTTGAGATTGAATATGATGAGAAGATGAAGGATGTTTACTGTGTGATGACTGAAATAACTAAATGCACTACAGAATGTTACGTTTACACACACATGCTAGAATTGCATGCAAACGCATCTACCGTTCCTAGCGTACTACTAACTACTCACTACTCTTGAGTACTTTTAAAAGGGCTACTTTTTACTTATACTTTGAGTAATATTTTCAACAGATACTTTTACTCTAATTGCACAAAATTTTTGGGCAAGTAATGGTACTTTTACTTGAGTATAATTTTTCAGTACTCTTTCCACCACTGTTGATTTGTGTTGGGACAAAATGAAGTGTGTACACTGTAAAAAGTGCAGGGTTCCACTAGGCATGGGCCGGTTTAAGATTCTGATGGTATGTTAACCTTGGATAAAAATATCACGGTTTTGTAGTCATTGCCTTTGGCTGTCTTCTTTAGTTTTAAAAACACAGATTTCATTACAATTTAAAACAGCATCTTCAGATATCTTTTCTGTTGGAGATACTGTTGTCCTAACAAACTTAAAACGTAAAAAAAATCTTACATATACTGTAGGAACGGTATAGCAGAAAAGTTTGGCGGTTTTAAACCTTGACTTTTCCAAACCTTGGTATACCTCTCCAAAGTTATCTTTCCATGCCTAGGTTTCACACAACTCATTCATGTTGTCCCAACACAGATCAATTAAGTTAACTTAACAAATTTAAGTGGATTGCACATAAAACAATTAAGTTGTTACCAAAGGTTTTTAAGAATTATTTTGATTCTGCTCATTTTAAAGAAGTGTTTTGAACAAGCATATATATATAGAGAATATATATATAAGAGTGACAACTGCTTTTGTTAACAAAGTTCTGTAAGCTTGCAAGACTCACAGCAATGTTTTAAAGCCTAATATGTTGTCTTATTAACCAGTGTTATTAATGGTGCCTTTTTGGACATTTTACCTTCATCAGTTTTATTACAAATGTCTTTTATGAGAATAAAAAAGGGGCTAATTTTTGTTGATACAAATAGTGTTGACATTATACAAACATTATTTGATCTGTTGTATTACAAACTGTAATAAAATAAAGTAAATAAGTTGTCACAAAATATGATGAATTTAATAATAATTTAATATGAAGTTATTTCCATTTTTAATTCACAATAAAAATGGAATTTCTGTACAAGTTTTAAATATAAATTTGTGTAATATAAAGATAAACTTTAATGAACAATATTATTGTACATGATTTGTAATATTTTTTGGGGAGGGAAAGTGTATAATTTTGAATTATTCTTACTTATTACTTAACTATCCCAGAACTAGGGTACAAACATGGTACATGCATTGAAATTTGAGAATCAAATAACAAATAACTGCTTTCTTATTGTATGGAGTTTCAAATTAAATTATTACTCCAGTCATTATTGCTTTTATTACTATTACCATTAATAATAATAATAGTAAAAATAATAATAATAATTAATATTAAATTGATATCTGAAGGATCATTTGACTGAATACTGGAGTAATAAAGCTGAAAATTCATCTTTAAAATTACTGGAATAAATTATTAAATTAAATTATAAACTACTTTTGAAAAGTTATTTTATAGTGCAATAAGATTTCACAATTTTGCCATTTGGACTGTATACTAGATTAAATTAATGCAGCCTTGGTGAGCAGGAGAAGCTTATTTTAAAACATGTAAAAATCCTACAGACCCCAAACTTTTGACCGGTGTGTTGTATTAGTTGTGAGTCTCAAACATTGCCTGTGTAAACATAGCCAAAACATCATTATCCAATGCTGTTAAAATAAAAACCCAGCACCTGACACCAGAAAGGGTAGTGCAGTAACTACAGTCATCATTTTGTTTTTGTACCTTACCTTTATCCTCCTCCTTTTTTCTTCTCTGCATTTGCTGTGCATGTTGTCTGTGTATCTCTCTCTCTCTCTCTCTCTCTCTCTCTCTCGCTCTCTTGATGACCCTGACCTTGTTTTTCTAGCTGTTATGCGTATGTGTGGCTAATACTATTGCTCTGTCTGGCCTCAGCCTGTCTGCTATAGGCAGTGATAAAGAGGGAGATGGAGAGGACATGCTCTCTGACTGTGAAAGCAGGCCCACTCTTGACTCTGAACACAGGTGAGCCGGGCCATTTCCTGTCTGTCTCCTGCCACAACTTCCCTCTTCCTCCACTAATCATTGTATGTGGTGTCGGATCACATTACAAAGTGCATCCAGCCATGCTGAAAGTCTCATCTCTTCTGTTTTTCAGGGGAGAAGGCTTGGGCGGCAGTTTGGGTAAAGCATTTACTGCAGGCACACATCTAAAGAGCGCAGGAGGATCCATCTCAGCCGACAGCAGCCAGAAAGATCATTCATCTGACAAGAACGGTAGAAAATCACTTGTGAAATCATGACTATTTCTCAGTTGACTAGGAATACAAACATTTAATTGAACTTTTAGTAAACATAAAAAAGGTGCATTGCAGAGATACCACAAAAGATCCTCTATGCATCAAAAACTAGCTTTTGATCAAAAATAAAATGAAAATGTACATATTAAAAGGCACCTGTTTTACCACTTTGTCAAGATTTTAGGTAAGTCTTTTGTGTCCTCAGAATGTGTCTGTAAAGTTTCAGCTCAAAACACCCATCAGATTGTTTATTATACCTTTCAGAATATTGAGATTTTCTCTTATAAACACAATGTAGCTGTTTTTGTGGCCTGTGCCTTTAATGCTAGTTTTCCCCACCCACCGTTCCCACGTGCCTGTCAGAGTGTGCCTCAGTCTCAGCCTCGGCTGTCTCAGATAAACAGCACAGTGACAGACATGAAGAAAGCAGATCTCACAAAACGTTTGTGAAAAAAATACTACAGTAAGAACTGTACCAGGGATTATTTGATGTATTTGTTGTGGAGTTAATTCAAGCCTTTCTGCGATGAGTCACACACAATGTCATTACAAAGTTCACGCGCATACAAAATAAACCTGATTTAACATCCACAAACCAGATTGAAGCGTCTTCTTTTTTTATTGTACTGACATGCGGCTGTGGTGATAAAGATAGTAAAATCGCTGTAGTTCATTACAAACATGCACTGTTTTAAAAACTTGTTGAATTGTTTTAAACTTGTAAAACTCATTGATCACAACGAGACGAATAGATCTTTTAATCCCAGTTGCTTTGCGCAAGTCCTGTCTTGTTGATATGATTATGTGCATTACAGATAATACGCGGCTGTCAATCAATTCGGTGGGCGGGGAAACCGCAGTTCTACATCAAAATCTCAAAATGGGAGGGATTTGGATTTTATTTTAACGTTAAGAAAAAAAAAAGTGAGACTTATTGTCACCGCAATATGACTGTAGACACACTATACCTACACACAGTTCTGTTCAAACAGCTTACAAAAGATGATTTTCATCATAGGTGCCCTTTAAAGGGACAGTTCACCAATAAATCTGACATTTACTCACTCTTCTCTTGTCACAAACCTATTTGAGTTCTTTATCCTGTTAAACAGAAAAAAAGATACTTAAAAAAATGTTAATTGACTTTCATAGTGTTAATGGTTAGTGGTTTCCAACAGCCTTCAAAATACCTTGTTTTGTGTTCACCATAAAAAAGCAAGTCATAATGAGTATATTTTTATTGTTGGGTAAACTATCCCTTTATTAAAACAAAACATGAGCAGCAAGAATGGTTAAAGAGCCACTATTATACATTAAAAATTGTCATATTTTGGTTTTATGGGTCTCCAACAACAGGCTGATCTGCATGCAAGCTCAAAAAACACTTTCATGGTCTTATAATCGGCATTTATTTTTACCTAATTATCCCAGCGACTCCCATATGAATCGTTCAGTGATTCATTTGTTCCCAAACCCCTCCTTAGAGCGAAGCTAATCTGCGCTGATTGGACCGATGACAGCCTGTTGCGATTGGTCCACAGCTTTCAGCGCGAGACAGTAAAATGCCCAGCGCGGTTTATCAAGCCCCCAGGTCACCAACATTGGTATAGGATCCGATCGCAGCGGACGCCCAAAACACGCTTCATAGTAAACTTACTAACACCACAGTAAACAGTACCCGGTTCTCAACAGTGTTATTCAGACACCTCAGTGCCGAAAGCAGTGCAGTTAAACACCAGCTTATTGCTCTATGACACACATTCAGTATTAATCCACAGTGCAGCAAAAGCTAAACTCTTCTGGCAGTGGTACGAGCTCACAAACGCATTTAAATCCATAAACAAAGCAAAGGCTTTAGACACAATATGAGAATATAAAGAGTTAACCTGATACAGTAGAAGCAGTTACAAGTAACAAAACATGTAGATCATTTATATTTGCAATCATTGCTGTGGCATCTCTTGAGTGAAGTATTATAGGATCTCAGGGCTTACCTGTAGTCTGCTTTGCCCAATGATCACATCCCCAGCCGGGGGGGTTGTAGGGCCCACCAGCACTCCTCCTCTGTCCTCTGACAAGCTATCTCTGTGGGCTCCCATCGCGCTCACCCCGAGTCTTCGTAAGCCTTTCCAGTGCTGGGCACCAGCTCGAAGCCCAGCCTGCCTTTGTTTGACGGTGTACCTAATAAACTATTCTCATTTTGCCTGCACCCCTACACTAGTCCATGAGCTGTGTACTGATAGATCGCCCATTGTAAGCGTGCAGATTTCTGAACCACTCCTTTCCCTCACACTTCCAATAATATCCAGGTAAACACAAAAAAATCATGACTCATGATGACTTCAAGATCTGTTTGTTTTTGCTGCTGTGTTAGTGGGCGGGGCCGCAAGTTTAAAGTTGTGCGTGCAACAATTATGTTTCGTATCCACGTCATGCCGAAACGGCTAGACTCGTTATCAAGACAATTCATTTAAACCACTATGAGTCGACTCTTTTTTTTTTTTTTTTTTTTTAGATGAATCAATAGTTTTAAAAACTGTCCACTTTCAGATTTAAGCTTTAGCTGGATATTTCACTTCACTTAGAGCTGTGTTACACACTACATGGAAGGTCATTTTCAAAAACCCATAATAGGGGCTCTTTAAAGAGATTGAAAGTATTTGCACTGAAATTAGGTCAGTCTGAACTGTTTCCGTTACTGCGATTCCGCAGATAATGGTTTATGCACTATTGCTAAAGTATTTGTGGGCAGAGCTGACATATTCAAGTACCCAATTTATGTGTAATCATTACACAGAATTTAACTCACCTGAGGTTTAAAAAAAATCAAATTGCATCATCAAAGTTTAATCTCTGACCAAATTAACTCATAATATGCCCAAAGATTATCACTAGACTGATCTGGCAATAATGTTGTATTTTTTCTTTTTGATTAACCTCTTAGGAACATCTCTTTCTACAGATAAGGGTGTCAAAGGTTTCCCTACACCAAATGAGAAAACTGGATCTCCGTTGCTAGGTGAGAACTTCTTGAAAATATTTTTTTTTCAATGACTTAAACCCTCAACCCTTCAAAATTTCACTCTTCTCATTTCTAATATTCAAACAAATGCTTTGCAGATGATGATCTTGACTATGATGACGACTTCAACAGGTAAATACATTGTCCTTCAGGTGTTTCGCTGTTATTTAGGTTAATCTGTGTCTCGATGAAGGGTTCTCATCTCTCATTTCTCTTCAGCCATCGTTCAGAAAACTCTAAAAGTGAAGTGAGCATTGACGAGGAGATTGAGGAAGTCTCGATAGAGGGGCCTGACATCAGTGATAAGGTATTGTTCTCTTCATCCACAAAAGAGTCACATTATTTGTGTTGCCAATTTCATTGAGGTTGTAAAGGTGAACTGTTCTATGAATAAGCTTGTAAAGAAATAATTGACCTTATAATCCTAATGTGGTTATTTCTCATGTTGGTTAATTATGGCAACGGTTTTAAATTTTTTATGACAATAAGTCAACAGAGTGGCCTCATGGATAGGAATGTATTGTTTAAAAGTCAAGAAGTGAGAATGGGATGTTTTGTTAATGGCAAAGATGGTTGCCTAAAGAGGCCCAATGAGGCAGCAAGAGGAAGCCACTTGAACAGATAGTTCACACATACAATTGAAAATCCACTCATTATTTACTCGCTTGGGTGTTGTTTTAATGCTCTATACACTTCTATCCTTTTCTGAACACAAAAGAAATACTGGATAAAAACCTCATCCAAGTTATTTTGTTAAACTTTGGATAACGGAGGGACAGATTTATTATAAGCATAGATGGAGTTCTTCTTATGATGTAAGAAGTACATTGTTTTATTGTTTTTACGAAGGGTTCTAGCCTCCTAAGGATTGCATCCTAACCATTTTTAATAAATCTCAAATTTTAAAAATTGAGTTTGTGTTAGGCTATGTCTATAAATTTAAAGGTCTTTTCACACTGATGTCTGAAATTTTTATATGCATTTTTTTTGTATTCAAATCCAAAACATTTGTCATGCACATCAAATCTGATGCGTATTAATTAATCTGTTGCAAAATCATTTAAGACACAATGCAAAATGAAGTCTTTAAGTATTGAAGATGATTTTGTTGTCTTCTCTCTGCTTGACAAACGAAAAAGAAAGAAATATTTGGCCATTCATAGATTGTGGAGAGAGGAATAAGAGTTCCACCTCCTTATCAAAGAGCTGCAGGATTTTCCCAACCGATTCAAAAATTACTTCAGGATGTCTGTGGCTTTGGCTATAACAGACAAAAGTTTCTGAGGCAGTGTGTCAATATGATTGATACAACATGGTCAAAATTATTTTTTAATGTTTGAAAATTACGGACAAAAATTCCAGATTCAGTGTGCAATAACCTGAGTATCACAGAATGGTCCAAACTATCATGACACCTGCCGTATATGTCGCAACAAATCTGAGGGTATGCAACACAAAGCAATGCTAAACTAACAATATTTATTTTACTAGCTCACATTGCTATTCTTTAGGTGAACAACTAACCCATGCAAACTAATCTATTTTTCTTTATTCATCTTTATTTCTGTAGAGCTTTTACAATGTGGATTGTGTCAAAGCAGCTTAACATTGAAGTTCTAGTAAATTGAAACTGCTTCAGTCCAGTTTTCAGAGTTGAATTTAGTTCAGTTCAGTGTAGTTTAAATTTCACTGCTGAAAGTCCAAACACTGAAGAGCAAATCCATCAATGCGCACTGAAACAAAATTGTGCTCTTCTCTGTTGACCCCAGATTGACAACTTTTACCGCAATATTCTTACTGTTAAGTTTACTATAAGGGAATGATGTGCAAAAAGAAAGCCCCACCCCTACTCAATTTTTTTGTTTCAGTTGGAAGTACATCAACATACTGTTAAAAAAAGTCTCAGCAAATTCTGATTCACGCAGACTAGACCTAAACTGCTAAGCTTCGTCCACGACTTGGAGCCTTAGTTCACTCTGACTCAGTCTGAAGAAAGACAAGTTGTGAGAAATCACAAGCAATAGAAACATGCCACGCAAACTACAATTCATGTACTTCTCTTTGATAAGGCCTGTGACAACAGTTTTTAGTGTATCGACAATTTGTTGGTCCTATACCAAAACCATTATGTTGAAATATTTTTTCTTAACTAGGCTACTTGTTGTCTGTGTTTAATTTAAAGCATGCAGAATCCTAGATCTAAACTGACTTTCTTTCAAAACGCTTAATACACACTCATGGATTTTCCCTCATGTGCAGTATTATTATTTATGAAGTGCAGTTTTGTTTGATGTTACTAAGTGAAACTGCATGTACCGTATAGTGCTTGTTGCGTTATACATCACTGCTCATTACATTGCCAACAATGAATACAAACTGTTAAAATTAATAAAGAGTAAAAAAAATGATGATATTTCAGAAGCTTGTTACAGTAAGATTCAATTCAATTCATCTTTATTTGTATAGCGCTTTTACAATGTGGATTGTGTCAAAGCAGTTTCACATAGAAGATTATAGTGAATTGAAAGTGTCAGTTCAGTTTTAAGAATTTAAGTTCAGTTTAGTTCAGATGCGCAAATAAACACTATGATTACTATTCTGACTAACAATAACCTAAAAAGAGCTCTTGTGAAAGCACTGAGATGTGAGAATAAAATGAGTAATTCTGTGTGCGGTTCATTTTGTCATTTGCGGGAAATCTGTTGAATGAGAACACAAACCCAATATAATACGGCCCAATTCATTTGTATGGCTCCTCATTCAGAAATTCACATTCATATTTGTGATTGCTGAATGGTTATTTCTTTTGTAAACAAAGCTTTGCCAATGACTTAGTAATTTTAGACGAGTTTGTACAATTACTGCACTGTACAAAATATGATCAATAAGTCAAGACAACATATGTTTTATGTCAATTATAACTTATTAAATCTTATTAAAGGTAATCATGTTTCTCACTTTAAGTTATACAAGAAATTTAATTTATGTAAAAATGACTCATAAGGTTTATTTGATTTTTGATTTTTTTTTTTTACTGTATGGATGTTTTTTTCTTGATTTCTTTTCCTTTTTTATTTTATTTATTTATGTTTTGCATATACCACGTGGGTGTTCGTTATCGCACTCACTGACACAACCTTGTCTGAGTTAAATATATATCTAGTGTTTGTCAAAAGTTATCACAGTAATCTTTCAGCTATCTTTCCAACTGCCATCTGACAAATATATTCCATAAATATTTTCTTGGTGAAAATATTTTTGTTTATTTAATTTATTTAATTTTATTAGTGTTTCATGCTTTGTGAATTTGACAAAAAAAAAATTGAAATGCAACTAAAAGATGTTTTTCCTGACTGAGTCGTGAACTGCCATTCTCTGGGTGTTTCATGAACATAACATGCTGGTTGCTATTTACTCTCATTGTACGGACAAGTTACAACAGAACTGTATTATTTCTCCTTTTGTGGTATGCAATAAAAAAGAGGGTATGCGGCATTAGAACATCACCAGTTAATTAAATATGACTGAATTTAAACTTTTGGATTAAACATGTCTTAAAGTATTGACATTTGTTAATCTTCTGTTTTTTTTTTTTTTTGAAAGAGTATCACTGATTGTTGGCTATGAAAGACCACTCATACCCTGTGATTAGACCCTTACTCAGATTTTCATTGCTCTTGCTTTCTCTGTGACTGTTTCTTCTAGCTTGATGAAACCACTCAAGATGTGAGCGTCTCGCAGACTAGTTTGGGTGCTGACTACATGGAAGACGTTGCTTGACATCTAAACTGTCAGTTCCTCGTTTTGTACCTTATGTATTTATGAATTTAGTTGACATAATAAATAATTAAGTATTGTCTCACTGTTGACTTCCTGTTTTTTAGTGTGTGTGTGTGTGTGTGTGTGTGTTACTATTTAAAAAAATCAGAAGAATGTAAAAAAAGAAGAAGATTCTAAAAACAACTATTAAGATGTTTAATGTGTGTAAATTTGCAGTAGAAATAACGAAATTATTCTTAGACTTTTTGAGCCATGCATAAACTACTTAATGAAAAGGTCTGCTTGGTAGTTTGCTCTGACACCCAACATCAACCTTTCACATACAACCATAGTCTAGATTAGTTAATATGTCAGGCAGCTTTGATGGTCTGCCACATACACCTATGTGTTCCTGTATGGCGCTCTGTCTGCAGGAGTGAAGCGCCTCCTTCCTGCTAACAGATAAAGTAATTGTCATTCTTATTACGCAGCAGTGCTCTGCCCAGGTTGTCTTTCCTCATTAGAAACCAGAAAGAAAGAGAAGTCTGAAGCCTCACGCTACATTCCAGAAGGCTTGTTCGTGTGGATAGTGGTAAGTGACTTCTTTTTTTGTTTGTTTTTCCGCTTTAGTCACATGAATTGTTTAGTTTAGCTCAGTGTTTATTGGCTGCGTATTATTATGATGGTCATTTTTTGATAGTTTGTCGACTATGAAAAGTTGCAACTACATGTTAACTAACTCTCATTGAACTATTAACTGGTGTTAGTGGACTTCTAGTATTAGTAAAATGAACATTAGTTATTGTCAGTTCTACTAAATGCTAAGTCTAATAATGACTACAATATGATATGTTGTTGCAAAGTTGCCTGTGAAAAGAATGTTTGAAAGGACCATCAAAATGAACGATCATTGTATTTTAATACCTAAATATTTGGAACGTTTTATATTTACTGAGGCTTCTGCAACGTGAGTATGATCTTTGTCCACAAAGTGTATGTTGCTTTAAATCATATATTATTTTTAGGCATTTGTTTTCATGGCAGTTTGTGAATGTGCACGATTTTGTATACTAGAAGATGCTAAAGATAAAAACTATGTAAAAAATAGTCTGCCAAAATTTTCATACTACAGTTCCTCTTGTGAGTTCTTCATTGTGTGCATGAACTAAAAGTGTTTATGGAAGGATACAAACATTTAATTGTTTCATAAATGATCAGGGTTTCAGCACATCTGCAGGTGGTGTAATGTTAGACTTTTATAGGCGAAGTAAATCATTTCTGATTAGGAAATATAATATGTCAGTATGTTCTCTGAAATGTTAATTTAGATAATAGAACAATACTTAAATTATATATATATATATATATATATATATATATATATATATATATATAATGTTCTTAAGTTTAAAATCATTTTACAAAACTCATAAGAAAAACTGTTGATTGTAAAAAGGTTTTTGTAAAAAATAAGTTCAGAGCTTTTGTATTGTTTACAAGCGCAAACATCTAAAGGTTCCTAAATCAAGATACATTTACTTGAAGCACAATTGCATGACATAAAAGTCTTGTTTACTATTAAATTAATATAAAAGGGAAATAAACATCTATCATAAGCTCAAAAAAAATGATTTACAATAAAAAAGCTTTTTTAAATACCTTACTGACTTTTTGCTATGAACTTACTTTGCGCTATGAACTTCTTACATTTTGTTCAGTTTCTCAGAAAATAAGACATAATTTCTTCATTTTGCATCTCAATTACATGTGTCTTGTACATAGAAATATATTCATTTTGGAGCATTTGCAACATTTAACACCAGAAACTTAAAATGGAATCCTTCTTAAAGGCGTGGATCACTCAAAAAAACAAATTTTGCTCCTTGTTCAAACTACTTACTTAACATGAGCTAAATCAACACAAATCTTGAGTTTTTGTGGGAGGGACAACTTAATTGTTTCAATCAAATTAAATTTATTAAAACAGTTAAGTTAACTTAATTTGTGTCAATCAATTGTGTTGAACCCAGAATGTATTGCAATGATTATGGTAGGGTGAGCTGAGACTTTTTAAGGCCCACAGAAATCTTGCTTAGACTTTTTTATGATTGCTGAGTCTTGTCATATCCAAAACCTATGGCCAGTAAATAGGTCGAATGCATTAAATCTGCAGTGTACGTGACCTGATTTTCAGCAGATTTCCTCTTTCTGCTAAGGTAATATAGCAAACTACAAGGCAATGTTTGAACTTAATGCCTTTTCCTGGTGTGGACTGATTTACTGGATTTAAAATGTAATCTGTCCTTTAATTCACATTCATAGATTCTTAAGATTTGGTTACTTTGTCTGGCCTGTGAAGAAGTTCTACTTTTAACTGGATTTAGATGTAAAAAGAACAACTGGTCCCCCTTTTTTATTATGTGGCCTCAATTTCTATGTACTTAAATTTAAAGTAATCACTTTGTATGCAATGCACTTACTGTATGTACATACATGTTTTTTTACATTGTACTTAGTTAATATAATTACATCTGTAATTAATTTCTGTAATTACGTTTATAATTACACTGTTGACCGGCGCAGTGGGTAGCACTGTCGCCTCACAGCAAGAAACTTGTCCCTAAACTTACTTGTGTCTGATCTCAATAGCACCACAAGTGTACTTTATGGATGTAAGTGCCTAGTAAAGTCACTTAATAAAAGTTGGATTGAACAACTCTTAAACCAAGAGCAATGTCATTTATGTCATTCAGTGCAGCAAATTGGCATAACCAACTTTAACAATAATTAAATGAGGATGGTAAAAGTTTTGGTTCACATGCAAATGCGGCAGTAAAAATTAGGAACAAAACTATTCCTCAATATTTTTTTAATTCTATAAAATTTACTTGTAGAACAATTATACATTATTTAAACCAACGTTATTCCAGTATGTTAATATGTTATTGCACTGGTGATGTACTTTTTCAAAAATGACACATTTAAACAAACTATCTTTTCTTTCCGTTTGATCTGTTTTAAAATAATTTTAGTAGACACTTTTTTCATTTATGTACTTCTCCGACATTATGTATATAGTTGTTGTTTTTTCTTTATATTTATTTACAGGTTTCTGTATGCATATATGTATATATTCATATATGTGTGTTTGTTTGTGTACATATATATAACTTGTGATTATTATTAATTATTATTTTGTTTCATATTGTTATCAACCATGCTATACACATTGAACCAAGTCAATGTTGAGGAATTCTGCTATTACCATTGTTGATAACCACGTTTAGTAAAAACACAACAAAGTTTAAGTAAAAAATATAAAAAAAAATGACACATTTGTACTTGAAGGGTCCATATTGATAACTTAAAGCAGGTGTCCCAACCCTGTTTCTGGAGATCTACCTTCCTGCAGATTTCTGTTGTAACCCTAACCAAACACACCTGTCTGTAATCATCAAGTGCTCCTTCGTGTCCTAATAAATTGGTTCAGGTGTGTTTGATCAGGGATGGAGCTGAATTCGGCTGAAAGGTAGCTCTTCAGGAACAGGGTTGGGGACCCCTTACTTAAAGGGACATTTTAGTAAAGTACGAACATGAAAAGTACCACCTCAGTGCCAGCTTTTCAACCTTTATTTCTGAGAGTGTTAAATAAACCTTGCTCTGCTTTAGATTTCAGTTAGTCCTCTTCATCTTGACTTGGACTCTGTCTTTCAAGTAATAATCTTACAGATGTTCCTGTTCTTTCTTTACAGAGAAAATGAGTAATGATTCCTCTGAAAACTACAGCGGTGATTATTATGATGAAGCTGTGGAGCCATGTTCAGTGGAGAGCAGGCAGAACCTTGAGAACTTCCTCCGCTTGTTTATTCATCCAATCATTTGTGTGGCTGGTTTCATCGGCAACACTCTTGTGATTGTGACATACGCCCTCTACAAGCGAACCAAGTCCATGACTGACGTATATCTGCTGAATGTGGCCATCGCTGACATCCTGTTTGTAGTGGCTCTGCCTTTGATCATCTACAGCGAGCAGCACGGTTGGGCCATGGGGAACATGTCCTGCAAGCTTCTGCGTGGCATCTATAGCGTCAATCTGTACAGCGGGATGCTGCTTCTGGCTTGCATCAGTGGAGATCGATACCTTGCCATTGTGCAAGCCCGTCGCTCGTTCCGGCTGCGTTCAAGCACTCTTCTTTACAGCCATTTGGTTTGTGCAGCCGTCTGGTTGCTGGCCTTGTTTCTGTCCCTTCCCACCTTCATCTTTTATGAGCGATACGAAACTGGCCTGACCGACTCCACCTTCCTTTTCAACAATAATACCATCTTGGAAGACAGTCAGTATGTGTGCTTTTTCAAGTTTGAGTCGAATGAAACGGCACGTATGATGAAAACCATTGTGCCCAGCTCTCAGGTGGCAGTGGGTTTCTTTTTGCCTTTGTTCATAATGGGATTCTGTTATTCCAGCGTCATTGTCACCCTTCTTCGGGCCAAGAACTTTCAGAGGCACAAAGCGGTGCGTGTAGTGCTCACCGTGGTCCTTGTGTTTGTGGTCTGCCATATGCCTTATAACCTTGTGCTGTTGTACCATACCATCAATTTATTTAAACAGCAAGAATGCAGCCATGAGGAGGCCGTCACGTTGACCATGACCATCACAGAAAGCTTGGCGTACCTGCACTCCTGCCTCAATCCTCTGCTGTATGCCTTTATCGGGGTCAATTTCAGAAACCACTTCCGGAAGATCCTACGGGACATTTGGTGTTTGGGGAAGAACTATATGTCGGCGAGGCGGTCGTCACGTGCTACCACCGAAATGTACCTTTCCACGCGGCGCTCTATGGATTATTCCAACAATGAAAATGGCACGTCGTTTACCATGTGATTGGATGCCTATTAAGTGACTGCATAACATTGGCTCAGTCATCCTTTACTCACGTTTATGTTGCGTCAAATTAGATCAATTGTTTTGATTGAAATAATATGAGAGTAATTCCCCAGTATTGGGTTGTGGCTGGAAGGGCATCTGCTGCACAAAACATATTCCAGAGCAGTTGGCGGTTCATTCCGCAGTGGTGACCCCTGATAAATTGGGGACTAAGCCGAAGGAAAATGAATGAATGAATGAATGAATATGAGAGTAAGTAAATGATGGCTTTTTTTTTTTTTGGAGGCATGAATTTAAAGGAAACACCAGTTATGGACCAACAAGGGAAAGTGAAGATTGCATGAACTATTTACAGATGATATCAATGAGATCTTATCTTGTATGTGGTGTGTTAAATTCTTCTGTATATTTCTGAATATTTCAATTGATGTTGTACCAATGCAGAATCTTTTTTATTTCTGTAATGTTTACCTGTTGTACATAGAATCTTTAACATTACCCAGTGTACCTGAGATATAAACATGTCTTATCTAAATAAATTAGACAAATACAACACAATTACAAATAATGAAGGGTAAAAGAGTCTAACCCACCTTTTTATGTCTGTGAAATTAATATTCATCTTTATTCTAAAAGGTCTTTTATAATGTTATTGGTACTATTAGATGTCTAATGTATAAATCATTTTCACTTTATATGCTTTGGCCTTTGCATGGCTTTTTGACCGAACACACTCTTGCATAACGGACTTTTACAAAATCAATTTTCCTCATAAACTGTTATGAGAGACATATTAACATAGATCATTGTTAAAAGTCCCTTGGTTATTTCAATACATATGGTTGAATAAAAATAGCTGCTGCCTCTGTGTGAACTTCTCCATTACTTATAGAACACAAAGTATTGTACTTCTCTTTGTTTTGTCAATGTCCCATAGCTCATTTCTACATTTTTAAGAGCCAGTGGCCAGCTCCTAATGTCCTCAAACTAGATAAAACGGTTAATAATGTTTATTGCTAAAATACAGGTAATTTGACCAAAAAAAAAATTATGTTTTTCTATTTTTAATGGATTATTATCCAACTTTGTTTTGGTTTAATGTATGAGCAAAAACACATTTGCTCAAAATTTCTATTGTTTTTTAACAAAACTTCAAAAAAGAAAAACTAGTTTGGAATGACATGAGTCAAGTTGTCTTTATTGTCATTTTAACAATATACAGTGCAGTACACAGTGAAACGAAACAATGTTCCCCCAGGACCAAGGTGCTACATCAAACAACATAAATAACAACATAACACAGGACTGTGCACTACTATAAACATTTACAAGAATGAAATTAACTAAGATAAACAAATAAAAATAAAGTTTGAATAAAAGCGCAAAGTGAGACATGTATAAATGGAATTTTCACTTTTATTTTGTGTGAACTGCTGATGCAGTAGAACAGATTACAGTAAGCACAGTTAAATGAAAGCTGCTGTTATGTTTTCTAGCGTATATGCCCAAGTTCAGTTAAATAGAGAAAGCGTCCTCTATTGCCCCCTATTGATGATGGCAGTTTTGACAAATGGCAGATTATTTATGCACTCCACTCTACCAAACTGGTTGATATAACATACAGTATATATTACAAAGAAGCATTTACATGTTTTTTTTTTTATATATAGCCCTATACTCTTAAACGTAAATAAAAATTTAAAGAAGCAAGCTTGTCTATATGTGAAAATCCCAACATCAGCATTTTTTTCAATAATGCATTAAGGATAAATAACAGTTTAACATTAAATGAGAAAACTTGACGTATAAGGAACAAAATTAGCAGATCTCGGACTGATGCTTATACTTATGTATAGTTATACATATATATACTCATATTTACACATACGCATATTTATACTTGTATATGAGCAATTCCAGCGTTATGGATGTGACATTTGCAGTGATATCTCAAAACATAAATTGACAGAGGAGGTATATATTAACATCATATTGAAACATCTGTTTATATTTTCCAAAACAACTGATCACAGAGTTGTGAAAGCAGAAAAATATCAATCTGTAAACATTTTTTATATATTTTAAATGAGCAAAATAATCATGCGTTATGGATGTGACGAAAAAAGTCTGCGAGTTTACAGTCTACAACATACTTTGTAGAAATTCTGTGAATTAAACTGCACAACCCAAAAGAAACTATGCTAATCAACAGGATAAGAGTTGGCTCTCTATAAAACAAACATGATTGATTTTATTTGATTTTATATCTTTGCATTTAAGAGGAAAAAGCTTCGTTATGGATGTGACGGATATGAAATTGCCGCTTGTGTGACTTTTGTAAATCAAATATAATTGTTTAAAAACATTGACAGATACATTTTAGAGTATTTTTAAAGCATTGTAAAATACAAGCCTACACAAAAAAACAAAAAAATTGTTTCGCTATTTTGGCGAAAACTTAATTTCTTTCATGGCAAGGTTGACTTTTGCATGGAATTGCTCATATACATATATATTATTTTTAATTGAAAACGGTGTCATGTGAGTAACAACATTCTACCCCCAATTCACTTGAAAGATATATGTGTATGAATCAAATCATTGATTCGTCAAACAGGGAGCGTAAGGCACAGTCTGTTATTTATTATTATTATTATTATTATTATGCATCGTCCAGACGCCGACCGACGCCATTAAGGTAGAGAAAAAGACGCCAGTCGCGTTTTCAGCCTCATGTTGAAAAAGGCAAATAAAAGGTACCCTATCTGCGAGGATTTTTTTTTCAATTCCAGTTCATTCATTTGTTTTCAATGTTGTGTTTATAAAAATGATATATATAAATCAACATTTAAAGTGGAAATAAACGTTTTATCAAAGTTGTCCTAAAACTATTCAGCAACACTCATACTTGTTTTATGACAAATTTGAACAACTTTTTCAATCCACTTCAAATGCTGAGTATGTGCCTGTGTACGTTTTATCAATGTCATTCAGCACATCTTAACTAGGTAAGTTACACGTTTAGTTACTTTAAAATGACTGCTTGTTTTTAAAGGGAATGAAAACACTCGCAGCATAATTTAAACGCTTTACGCGGGATAGTTGAACGAATAGGATCACTGTTCTAGAATGCGGTGCCATGACAACAGTGGAACGGTTGGAGAAACACTGACATTTGCTTAATTTTTTTGACAAATTCAGTCAATTTTCATCTTTCCTCCGAAGTTCAGAAGGTATGTTTTGCTTATTTCTACTTTATTTCTGTTTTAGTGTAGCATTTTATGTGTTGTTTCCGTTTTCACCCATGCTGAATGCCACAGGTCGACGTTGTCTTCGTGCGTTTAGTTTGTTTTTTGTTGTTGTTGTTTATATGGTAACATTCGGTAAGGCAACATCGGTATTTGATTTAATAAGGTAATATGTTTATTTTCCGCACTCTTTTTCCCAATAATATCCAGCTGCAGAACCGTAGAACCACACACGTTTCAGGCACACACAATCTAGGCAAACCATATTTACGCTGGATGTTAATGTTGTTAATGCACTTCTCGGACATCGTCATTAATATATTTTATATATATACTGTTAATAAATATTGCACACAATAAACAATAGTGTTTACTTTATCACAAATAATGCGATCTAGGCGGGCGAATGGGGAGCGTTGTTTTTCGATATAATATAATAGACTGAATAGTTTTCTATCAGTCACCATAGATGATGATCAGTCATTATTTATCTGACAGAGTCAGTATGGCAGATAATCGTTTGCTGGCCTTGCCGAACGATCTAAATTGGACAATTTTAATGTATATAATGGATTCATTTATAACGAAGGCAAGTTAATTGGTCTAGGCAATAATACATCTTCATATGTAATAAAAATCTTTTTACATTTAATAAATGTGAACACTATATTTTACTCAAGCGATTTAATAGTATTTATTTGCTTAATTTTCTAATAACTTTTTTATTAATGATTTCCCACATTAAATACTATATCATATATTAAACTAACATCTAATTTATAGTAAGTTTATTACTATAAAGTAGGCTACTGGTAATTTGTGGTAATTATAGTTGCAACAAATTTAACAATACAAAAAATAACTGTTAATATACATATATATTTCACAGTGATGGGTTGCAGCTGGACATCCGCTGCGTAAAACATGCTGGATAAATTGGCGGTTCATTCCGCTGTGGGATCCCAGATTAATAAAGGGACTTAGCCGAAAAGAAAATGAAT
>CAIGQZ010035027.1:13172833-13210208 GCA_903798205.1 Danio tinwini
CACACACACACACACACACACACACACACACACACACACACACACACTCTCTCTCTCTTGTTCTCAGGTAACATGTTTTGGCTGAGCGCAAAGTTAAGTTAATATATTAATTAATGTAACAACATACTCTGATTCTGCACATTTGGCTGATTGCTTGCAAGTACACTGGTCCCCTTGAAGACTTACCTGACATGTCTGAACTTACAAAGAGCGGATGCAAGACTAAACTGTGTGTAGGCTACTTAACATTGAGGAAAAAGCCCCAATCAGATAAGCGAATGTCTGCAGCCACGCCTCCTTTTTCAGATGTCCCCCATCCACACTGACACGGAGCAGCAGCATTTTAAAACAAAAATGGCCTCTTTAGTGTTTTCAAAATGCTCTGTTTTCGGTGTTCTAAAACTCTAGGGTAGTGTAGAAGGCATAACCGTAGCAAAACTTATGCGTTTTAAAACGAAAACGTATTAGTGTAAACGTGGCCTTAGTCTTCAAGGATATCTATAAGCTAGTATGGTACAAAACAATGACAAAATTTGCGTTTAGCAGAAATAAATGTTGTCCAATAAATTGCTCTCTAGTATCTGACATGCCCCGCTACCTTCAAGACGCTTCTCATTTGCTTTTTATTTGATTTGCTTAAGCTCAACCTCTGTCATTTGCAGATCTGTGATTAAACAAAATGCTAATGGCTGTTTTTTTAAAGGTGAGGAGCTATTCTATGCTCCACTCTCTTCATTTTTCATTTGAGATTCTCATACTAAAAAACAAATTGCACATATCTAAATATTAAGTGCAAATGAAATGTTAAGTTGAATAAGGACTTTCATGGCCGTACATATGCAGGTGGTGTGAATTACAAATGTGCTTGATTTAAAACTTAACAGGGCTGTAAAAAGTCCTTTAACCTGCTGTTCGTGAAAGAGTAGGAACCTTGCGTGTTACTAAATGCAGGAGAAAGGAAACTTTAAGCAGTACTAATGTGTTGTCTCTGAACTGTATTTAGGTTTACGTCAGTGTCTAAACTAAAGGCATTAAAGGTTATTTATTCAAATATATCAATGTTGTTTTTTTTTACGCATTTCTCATGCATAGGAAGCATAATAAATGCAAAAATGATGTACACTTTAATGTTTCAAATAACTTTTGTGAGAAAATATTTAAATGTAGGTAAAAATGTTTTATCATTCAGCAAAGCAGATCCATTTGTCAAAAAGAAACCACCTACTGAATCTTATGGGCATTTATTAAAATACATAAACAATTTAATGATCATAATTTTTTTATGATTAGAACATCTTACTGATCTTGCTTGGTTTTAAAGATAAGTGGGCAAAGCTTAAAGATTTATTATGACTCAGATAGAATGTTTTAATACATCCCAAATAGTTTTTTAGTTTTAAATTTCACTGAGCAGATTTTTTGTAACTTTAGTGGGTGTTTTCAGTAAAGCATGCTGAAAATGTGTGACAGTCACTAAATATGTTTGGCTCAGGAAAAAATGTAATTAAATGGGACAGATTCTGATGTACATAAGACAAAATTGCTGTATTATACTTTTGTTTTTGTTTTTTTATGCTTGAAGAGCCCTCTTAGACCATTATACATAGTTTAATAAACACTATTTGTTTTAAAATTAGACTTATCCTATAGTTTTTTTTTGTATAATTAGAGAGTTTTTGATGTGCTTGTATATATGGGTATCTGTTAAAAAAGCTTTCACTTTTTTTGCAGGAAAGAATGGGCATCTTTGGGCAACATGGAGAAGGAGGAGTCCATGCTGGAGTTTGTAAGGCTGTTGAATAAATGCTGCAATTTATTTGCACCTTTCGTTGCATCACACAAGATTGAAAAGGAGGAGCAAGAAAGAAAGAGGTCAGACTTGCAGATAAAGATTGATTTTTTTTTTCTTTTTTCTTTTTTTTTCTTTAGCAATTCATCAATAGAATTTCTTATTGTTTAAACCTTCAACCTGGTGGGTCTCTTGAAATACATACATGTTTCAGATAAATCCACCATGGCAGCAAAAAGTTATTGGCCTTTAATTAAACAACTTTTTTATCCTAAACTCGTCTTCTTTTTTTTCTGAGAAGAAGGGAGGAAGAGGAGCAGCGGCGCAGAGAGGAAGAGGAGTATGAGCGATTGCGGCAGGAGGAGGAAAGACGCAGACATGAGGAAGAGGAAAGGCTGAGGAGAGAAGAAGAAGAGAGAAGACAAATTGAGGAGGAGCGACTCCGTATAGAGCAGCAGAAGTGAGTGACAATGCTGGTTTTATTTCACATCTTAATTTAAACTAGTTTTGAGAAACTTTAATGGATAGTTCACCCAAAACTTCTTTCATCATTTACTTTCCCTTCACTTGTCACAAACCTGTTTAAGTTTCTTTTTTATTTTTTGTTCAACACCAAAAAATATATTTTGAAAAATAACACAGTGTAAAATTCAAAGTGCTTTACATAAGCAAGAATAAAAGTAACATAAGAAAAAAACAACTAAGAATTAAAATGATTAAAAGCTAATTACAAATTTTAAAACTGGTTTTAAAGTAAAAATAAAAAAAGCAAGCTAACCATTGACTTCCATAGTACGAAACATTTATTCTATGTCAATAATTAGAGTTTACTAAAATTCTTCAACATATCATCTTTTGTAAGAGAAACTCATAAAGGTATGGAATCACTTGAGGGGAAGTAATTTGTGAGTCAGTTTTCATTTTAGGGCAGTCTATTGCTTTAAAGGTAGAATAAATTGTAAAACTTGCACAACCTGATTTGCTAGAGGAGTCCTCTCTTGAGTTGCTCGAAGTCAGAGTCAGTTATTTAGTCAGAGTTATTTATTTAGAGCTTCAAACCATGATTTGATCAAGTTGAAGGATATTAAACATGTTTCAATATTCGAGTCATTTTAGAACTTGGATTGTGCAATATTTTGGGAAATTTATTTTTAATAAACAATATTTGCTGAGTATTTTTTTATTATGGTAACTTTGCTAATTTGTAGTGCTTGTCATGGATAAATGGGACACTAAATTTGCCAGTAGGAGATTTATTAATTCATTAGTTCAAATAATTCATTTAGAACAACTGATTAATTTTAAACAAAGCAAGATATTGTCTGTATCTGAAATTGCCCCATGTACCCTTAAATAGTGCACTCATCAATCCCACAATCCACCACAATAACGAGTGTACAACCAATAATCAGCATCTAGAAAATAGCCACAGCGGAATCCTATTGGTGTATGTTTGTAAAAATAACCAAAACTATTTACACTGTATATATAAAAGCAATGCTTGTTATTCTAAAAGACATGGCTCAGCACTTCACCTCCAGTGTGTAGTGATCTTAATAGTCTTTATCACACATTGAATGCTTTTATACTTGTTTAATGAGTGCTTATACTTGTTAATTCCAGCATGTTCATAATTAAAATGGCAAACTCAATATTATCATTGACAATAAATAACACACACCCCCAATTCTGAATGATGCCCAGTTTTTCCTCTGTAACCATTTTGCAATGTGAACATGTTATATTGACTAGTGTTTTAAAGTCTGTTTAGAGTAGAATAAAACCAGCCTTGAGGGTTGGACTTATTCCCACATTCTGGCTTTGATGTCTTATGATGCTAAATCAATACCTCAGGCAAGCAAAACAGCCTTGGATGACAGATAAAGTTAAACTAAGACTACCAACACTTTCGGTTATTCAAAACAAATCTCTATAGCTTTAAACTCATGACAGCTGAAAAAGCAAAGTCTTTTGGATCAGCAAGTATAATTGATGTTTGCTTCTGTTGTTGAACCCCTAGTAAAGGTTATTTGTGTAATTGTGCACTTTAGGTTTATTATTATTATTTTTTTTATCTTTCTGGTGTATCAGGCAGCAGATCATGGCTGCACTGAATGCGCAGACAGCTGTTCAGTTCCAGCAGTATGCAGCACAGCAGTATCCTGACAGTCCTGAACAGCAGCTCATCCTCATCCGGCAGCTGCAGGAGCAGCACTATCAGCAGTACATGCAGCAGCTTTATCAGGTGCAGCTCGCTCAGCAGCAGGTGAGACATGACCATCATCCTACCACTCATATACTCATTCTGCTTTTGTGATCTTTAATTACTGCGATCTAAATTATAAACTTTTACAGTTCAAAGTATGGTGCTATTGCATTTTTTAATATATCATTTTATTTTTAATTAGAACTTTTATTTTTATTAAAGATGCATTCATTGGATAAAATTGACTGTTAAAGGGCACCTATGGTGAAAAATCTCCTTTTCAAGCTGTTTGGACAGACATATGTGTAGGTATAGTGTATAGACCGTCATATTGGGGTGATATAAACACACTCAGTCCTTTTTTTTTTCAATTTAACAACATAAAAACAGTGGACCAATTAGAGCAGTTTTGAGATCAACCGCAACTTGACGTAGGAGTGCGGTCCCCCCGCCCACCGAATTGATTGACAGCTGCGTATTAACATGTCTCCATAGTAACTGTATAATCATATCAACCAGACACAGGACCAGGACGTGCGCACAGTAAGCAACCGTAAATAAAAGGTCTGTTCAGTTTGCTAGGATGATCAATCATCATCAAATGTGATCAAGAGTGAGTTTGACTAGTTTAAAATGTTTTTAAACAGCGCATGTGTATAATAAATTACAGTGATTTACTTCATCAACACAGCCGTGTGTCAGAACAATAATAAAAGACGCTTCAATCCCGGTTTGTGGACGTTAAATCAGGTTTATTTTGTACATTAACATAACAGATATTCATACAGCAGTGGAGATTAACCTGTATCCTGTCACATTAGCGTGCAAAAACAGTGCAAAGCTAAACGTGCGCTGTCTGTCTGTCTGTGTGAACTTTGTGTAAACTTTGTGGGAGCTTTGTAGCAACATTGTGTGTGACTCATCCTTGCAACTCCACAACATGCATCAAATACTCATTGGTAAAGTTCTTACTGTTGTTTTTCCTCACAAACGTTACGTGAGATCCTATTCCTTCGTGTTTGTCTGTTGTCTGACGCAGCAGAGGGAGCCGCTGCCAGGCATGTGGAAACGATGGGCGTGAAGGACTAGCCTTAAAGGCGCAGTACACAAAAACAGCTAGCTGATGCTAAATGCTACAAAGTAGAAACTTATGACAGGTATAATAAAAAATCTGATGGGTGTTTTGAGATGAAACTTTACAGACACATTCTGGAGACACAAAAGACTTGTATTAAATCTGGAAAAAATGGTAACCTAGGTGCCCTTTAAGACGTTTTATAGTCATTAAATTATATTTCAAATAAGTGTACTTTTGCTGTTCTTTACAATTCTGAATGAAATCTTTGATGGTTTTCATAAAAACATTACACAGATTCGCTGGTTTCCACATTAGAAATAATGGGAATGTTTTTTGAACACTGAATCATAATATGTAACCCAGTCTTATGTTGCATGGGTATATTTATTTGGCAATAACCAAAAAAACATTGTGTGGATCAAAATTATTGATTTTATTTTAATGCCATATATCATTAGAATACTAAGATAATATTCCATGAAGATACGTGCACATTTCCTACTTTATGTATAGATTTATCAAAACTTAATTATTTGATTAGTACTATGCATTGCTAAGGACTTAATTTGTTCAATTATAAAGGTGATTTTCTTAATATTTAGTTTATTTTCTCCAGATTTTTAAATATTGTCCAATTTTAATAACTATACATCAATGGAAAGATTGATTAGGCATTTTTAGATTGTTTATGTACAAATTATAAAAAAAAGACTCTTATGACTGGTTTTACATATTAAAATGATTACTGAAAGATTGAGACTATTATAAGACTAAAAGTTTTTTTTTTTTTTACCAGTACAAGACAACAATAAATGTTATTATATATAAAAATATAAAACAGTCACATTAAATTTTACAATACACTATTGTATTGGTGTACATAAAAGTACTTTCAAAAGCATGTATAAGTCTTACCGACCCAAGCTTTTAAACTGAAGGGTATATTAGGGTTGTCATGATACCAATAATTCATATTACGATACTATACAAGCTGAAGTATCGTGATACCAAGTAGTATTGCGATTACTGTAATTCATAACTCAAATCTATGAAATAAGAATGTCAGAAATACTATATTTTAAAATGAAATAATTATATTTATAATTATATTATAGGCCTACTTGAATTGAATTCATAATTCCTATATTATTGAAAAAAGTAACTTCACCTAAAATGTATTTGTTTCTTTTGTTTATTTTGTAGATAACTGACCAGCAAAAAATACATACAAACAAGATACAAATTATACCAAACGAAATTAGTTACAAAAAAAAAGCATTTTTCCAAGAAAATTAGGCTATATGAAGTGATCAATTTTTTTTTTTTTGACATTTCCTGTTGCTATTTTGGGTTTTTCATCTATTGTTTTCTTATCAGGTAAGAATCCAAAGTAATTTAAAATTTCACTTTGTGAAATTTCTCACTTTGTGAGAAAAATTGATTCGAACTGAAGCGTCAGAAAATGTGCATTAGACTACCATAAAAGGCGTGAATTCTACATGGTTTTGCAACCTTAAAGGGCTCCACAAACTATTAAAAAATTGTTTGTTGCACAAACGTGTCAGCATTTTAGTGACTTTTTCCATATGCATTATTAGGTATAGACTGTTCATGATGATACCACTGTTCAAAAACTACAGTGGCACTGCCAGTATTTTGGAGCCATAGTATCACAACACTACCATAGTACCGGTAAACCGTGCAACCCTAGTGCATATGTGCAGTAGCTTTGTAATACAGTGCTAATGAGTTTCTGGATGCATTTTAGTGTAGACTTTTAGAAAACACCTGCAACCCACCAGTTATGAATGACTAGTATAAAGAACTAAACAGCAGTTGGTAGCATTTGTTATCTAGGTGTGTTGATGGAAGTAGATTATTTTAAACACTGTGAAACTGGATTTATTGTCAGATAATGGACTTTGACCATTATGTTGGGTTACTTTTATTTTGTTACAGTGGTTTTCATTAACTGTCCACATTGGTTTGAGTGTTGCTGTGCTTATTATACACTTTAGATATTCATTAGAGCTTCTGACGGTCTGATGAGTGGTGTTTGAGTTGAATTGTCAAGAAGGTGCTGATTTATTATTATTATCATTTATTTAATTTTTTGGAAATTGTAGAACATAACAGCATAATTCCACACTTATTTAAGGTGTGAATCTTCACTTGCCTCATGATTCCAATTGAGTATAAATCTATTTGTATTTGATTGCTCTATGATGCATCTTTTCTAATTATCCAGCTTTTTACAATAGTAATTAGACTTCTATGTTAATAATCACAATATATATCTTTTTATTGAATCTTTTTGTCATTTGAAAATTGGTAGATGCAAATAACAGACTAACAAAGAAAATATCAGACAGCAGCAGGTATACTTATTGAATACAAACTCAAATACTCATCAAGAAAGATATTATTTTGAAATAAAAGTCATAAAAATGAGGATTTGTGTGTACCTGGCCATTTAAGTAGTGCCTTTTTTCCCCAGGCCGCATTGCAGAAGCAGCAGGAGGATGCGATAGTGTTGTCTACATTAGAGGCCAGTGAGGTTTCAGCACCTTGTGGAGAAGAGGCTCCTACACTGAATGGTCAGGCAGAGTCTACTACTGACAGCATAGAGAGAGACCAGGACCTGGAGCCTGCAGACGAGGTCACTGAAAATGGACCAACCGGTGAGTTTATAGACCTGCTGGTGAATTTGTGTTTTTATAGTTCATTTCTACATATCTTTGTGTGATATAAACTTGAAAAAAATTGGATTAGCTTTTTTTCAAAAAGTGTATCTGTGAACTTTTAATCAATGGACATTATGTAAAAAATATATATTTTGGTATGCAGCATCCTCTTTTGACAATCCAGTCACATGAAAGTAAATAGCTTTCAAATGCGGTTTAATTATGGTTTTTGATTTTGCACTTGTGTCTGATGCCTTGATTCCACCTGGTATTAGCATGCAATTTTGAAACTTTTTTTTTTTTTTTTAGATGAAATTACAAGCATCTTTTAGTTAATGCTTTATTTCACTTGATGTCTGAAATTGTAACTTTTTTTTTGTCATTTTTTTTATTTAAAGCGAAGTTCAGGTTTTGCAATTTTTTTCTCACATTTCAGTCCCCCTTAAGAAAAAAAGACAATTATGTTTCCAAATAATTTAACACACAAACTGGGGTTAATTATCTTCCAATTGAATCATTTATATGCCTTTGACACTTGTGCATTTTAGTTTTAAAATAGTGTTTTTATTGTAAATTTTTTATTGTGTTTCAGAAAAGCAATCTTCATCCACACTATACAGTGTAAAATGCATGATATGTGACTATGTGCATATATTGCTAGTAGGGATGCTCAAAATAACCGTTTAACCGTTAACCGAAAGGGTGCGTTTGTAACCGATTAGTGGTATCAGTTAAACGAATAAAAAAATATTATTATTTTTTTTTTTGAATTTTGGCTGCATAAGGGACCGATCACCGAAAGTGTTTTTTGCGAGGCGCATATTTTGAATGGTTTATTAACGGCCATGAGTGTTTTATGTGCTGCGTAGGCTATGCATCCTGCGCGCCTCACGTTATGCCATTGCGTGCTGTGTGCTCCCAGTTGAAATAAAAGTCAACTGATCCGAAAAAGCGTTTCATGTCAGTCGTCTGTTTCATTTTTCAATTATGTTATGCTGCTCTCTTAAATGTGCTAAATATAGCTACAAGTCACAGCACCAGTATTTATTTAGAGGCAGGGCCGGCACGTCCATAGAGGCGACCTAGGTGGCTGCCTAGGGCGGCAGAGCAGTCAGGGCGATGTCCGCGGCACTATCTGGCCCTGTTTAGAGGTCATATGTTGTGCGGTTCCGGGCAAATTTTGATTTGGAGGGAAAATTACCAAATTGTAACGTGATGGTTGAAAATGACTGTAGGGAAAATAAATAATATATTTAAAATCTCTATACATAACAGAAAAATAAACAATGATAATGCATTTTTATTATAGTGGCAGAAGTATATTTTTGGACAGGCCTTGTCAAAAGTCAGCTAGCACTTTCACTAATAAAAAATATAGCACTTAAATTGTTTTATTTTTTAACAATAAATTTAATTACACAGTGGTTTTATATCAAAAGTTTGATAATGATATAAAACATACTACATGTTGATGGTCAAAAAATAAGCTTTTAAGCGATGGCTTTTATTTGTTTCAGTATTCAAACATTAAATATTGAATGCATCAAGTTAAATAAAAAACTAATATGAAACAACACATAGCAGGATATAAAGCATATGAAGGACTATTATATTTAGCAAAATGCTGCTCTTTTTATATTTGCATTTTTATCATTTTATTTCTGTTATTTTAATAATTTTTTTTCTCTTCATAATTAACTAACGAGCTATAGACAAATTCCCGCTTGACGTTTTAGAAAATATTTTGTGCAGCTGCCCTGTGTATATTAAAGATAATCGAAAAAAACAAACAAAAAAACACAGAAACATGTTACATGTCCCCAAATGTCCAACTTATTTAACTGAATTGTATAATGGCCTATAGCTGAAATGTTGAAAATTTCTCATTTTATTTTTCTAAAACATTTGTCAAGACATTATAATATTTTTTTTGAGTAACAATTTAACAACATTTAACAATCCATATTTATTTAATTTATTCATTCATTTGACTTGTTTATTTGTACATTTATAGGCTATAATTTAAATCCAACCCAATCATCAGCACCTCGGACAGTGCCACTCCGTAAATCTTTCATGCAAAGTCCAAAAAACTTGAGAAAGATTAGACTTTCTACGGTGATGGCCGACACGCCGTCTTTCAAGTGGTATAGCTGGCATTAAATTACAAAACAAGCATGCTGCAGTCTGGTTTTTGAATAAAAAAAAAAGTGCAATTATTTCCTCGTTGTTTAAGGAGTCTGCAAGTTCGTGTTCCATGGATATAGTGATCTTAATCTTGTCTTTATTCGATGCGCAGCAGAAAAAAAAGGCATGCAATAAACTAATAAACTAAGGCGAAATAAACGTCTCTGCCTAGGATGTCAATCAAATGAATGAAGCTCAAGCCACGAGTAAAACAATAGGCTATTTTATTATTTTAAGATTTTAGATGACGGGTTCGTAATTATACACTGTTAACTATATTCAAGTCAATGAAATAATAACTTTGCTAAATAAAATATGTTCGTAAGAATGTGGTGGGCCAGTGACTCACTTCTCTGCCAGAGACTGCTCTGTGGTTTTAAAACCCTTTTCAAACTTATCGTTTAGACCTGTATCAGTTTTTGTTAAATGTAGTGTAGTTTACTTAATATCTGATGAGTGATGACTAGAGCGCTTCCGCTGAGCCAGCTGTGGTGGCAACAGAGCCGCGACTTCAACACACAGAATCTGTCGGCACAGTTCAGCACGGTTGTCTAACAGTGCCAAGAATTCTGTGCTGAGAATGGTTTGTAATCGTGCCGTGCCGTTCCAGGCTAACATTAATATCCAGTTAATGAGCAGCGGTTGTCGGTTAGTAAAATTAACTGAAATAAGCATCCCTAATATCTACCATCTGTGCTTGTAGTTTACCACTTGTGTGATTGTCACATGAGAGTGGCTTGACAAATCAAGGAATTATATGCAATAGGCCAGAAGACCAATCAGAGAAGGACTGTCAATTGTCATAGCACGATAACCGGTTTCAAGGTTTACTGCGGTTTGGAAAAGTGAAGGTTTTAAAACCACCAAATTTTTTTGGTAAACCATTCCTATGGTACATTTAAGTTTTTATGTGTTTTACAACTATTTATTTAGTTTTTTTAAGGCAACAGTATCTCCACATCTAAAGCTATTGGTCAGGCCACGGTGTCAGCAAACATATGCTTCTAAGCAAATGGCTTATAAACCAACATCCAGCATGCTATAGAGCTGAACAGTGCAGCGGCTTTACTTTATATCCAAAGCAAGAAAGATCTCCAAAGATGTAAAGAAATCTGTGTTTTTGAAACTAATGAAGAAACTAAAATGTCATAAAAAAAGTCCATATTGACTCGTATATCATATTTCTGCCTCTCAGATTCTCCCCCTGTAATAGCTGCCCCCTCCATGTGGACCCGGCCACAGATAAAAGACTTTAAAGTGAAGATTCGGCAGGATGTCGACTGTGTGATCACGGTGGGCCGGGGGGAAGTGGTGACCGTCCGGGTCCCAACACATGAGGAGGGCTCCTATCTCTTCTGGGAGTTTGCCACCGACTATTACGACATTGGCTTTGGGGTCTTCTTTGAATGGTCTGACTCTACAAACGCATCAGTCAGCGTGCACGTCAGCGAGTCTAGTGATGAAGAAGAGGAGGAAGAAGGTGAGAGATGTGTTTGTGCTATATTGGTACCATATCAGTTATCAGCAGATACCTGTATTGGATATGCTCACTTTAGGTACATTTTTAATTAAAGGTCCTGTATGTGCGTTTTTGACTCTTCTAAAGCATAAAAATGCCATAATATGTTTGCAGATATTTAAGAAACATGCTAAGTAAACATTCTTGTTTATCTGAAAAACAATGCTGAAGTCAGTTATTCTGCTTTAAATATGCGTTACGTTTTTGTCTTTGTTTTGGTCATTTAACCTGCCGAATTCTAGTTTAGCCAATTATATTTCAGCGCCTCGGATTGCCTTTGTGGAAAACAGCGCATTTCATTAATTTAGTCAGGAAGGCTATCAAAGTGTGCATCCGCGTCCGAAATGCCACCTCTGGTGGACAGTAGCAGTCTCCGAAATGAGATGCAGTATCAGATTTTCACATGAAGTGGTTGTTAATTAGCAAATAATATAAATATTACGAACATAAACATTAGGTAAACAGGTTACATTGTAACCCTGTGTCCTAACAACACACTATGTATCGAGATTTGATAAGTAATACTTGTCAAAAAAGATACTTGATAAGTAAGTTGTTTGTTTGCACCAGACGAAACACAACCAAAATTTAAATACAGCCATTCAGAAGCACTGAATAGTGTACTCACTGCACTCCAACAAAATTGTAAGGTTTATGATCTAATTAATACATATTAAACCTCTTTAACATTATTAAATGTACATGCTGAATCACAGATTCTAAAGTTTTAAAGTTAAATTTCAAAAGGTTTATTTTATTTTCAAGATATGAGGTAAACTATCTGCTGCTGCTTTCAGTGGTATGACAATAAATGTCACGTAAAACAAGCATTCAAACTCACATTATTAGCATTTAACACTGAATAAAGCACATGAGGTTTACCTAAGGTGATCATTGTCATAGTTTTCTGTTGTTCAGCTGCAAGAAATAAAAGCTGTTTTTTATGTATCAATTTCAGGTATTGCTCAGAACAAAACTACTTTTAACATGTAAAATATACCTTCTATTGCGTGTCATAGCTTTGATTTAGAACATGATCAGCCTTAAATCAGCCTTAAATCAGCCTTTAGGCTTGATAGTCAGGTAAAAGGTTATTGGTGTCGTCAATCTGACAACCTGCATTTGCTTTTGACCAGGTGTGCAATACCCATTTCAACCAATGGGTGTCAAACTTGCGTACTGCACCTTAAACATATAACTGTTTTTCAGAAAATCTGAGGCCATTTGTTTAAAAATCAAAGAAATACACACTACACCAGTTAGGGTTACACAGAGTTTGTGTTTGTGATATTTTGCAAAGCATATCAGTTAAAAGCTAATAATTTCTAGCAATTAGTTTAAGTTAATAATTAGAATTCATGTTTCGCAGCATAAGGGCTTTGGTTAAAATAATGCTAGACAAATCGGTTCAGAACGGTTTGAAAAAAGCACCAGGGTATCCGGACACAGCCATTAAGCGCTTGTCAACCAAAACTTGCAACAAAACTCCGCCTTTAAGTTGTTCTGATTGGTTCACTTCTGTGAAACCGGCAGTAATGAGCTGCTCTGCACGTGAAAGTTGATAATCTTTCAACTTGCCACAGCATCCGTAACAGTCACACACATCCATTAAGTGCTTTTTTACATTGAAAAACAATAGAAAAGTAGCGCATTGGAAATGACAAACGGCCCCTTAAATTAATCTGTGAATGTACAGCTCGTACTGCTGTCTAAATGAAAATAAAACAAAGAAATTTAGAGGTATAGTGGCTTTAATTGTGTAAAGCTAAATAATTCATGTTCGGCTGAGATGCCCATAAAATGCAGAAATGTATAATAATTAATCAATATGTTATGTAATATTGAATAACTAATAATAATAATAATAATTGAAAAAATTTTACAATAATAATATATTGATGTAATAATAATAATAATAGTTTTAGAGCTAAAGTTTTAAATAATACATCTGATTGTTAATTTAACATTAAATTATATTTTAATTATATATATTTTTATACTAAGTAAATAATTTCATTAATATTCAAATATCATGCCAGGACGTATATTATGTAAATATGTATGAAGTGTAGTTTTCAGTGTTTGTGTTTTAACAAATGTAATTCTTGTTGTCTTGACCTCAGGTGAGGCCCAGTCTGAGGAAGAGAAGGCCAAGAAGGAGTCTGGGAAACCGCAGGTGGATGAGATCGTGCCGGTGTACCGGCGGGACTGTCATGAAGAGGTGTATGCTGGGAGTCACCAGTATCCCGGCCGTGGTATATACTTACTCAAGTTCGACAACTCCTACTCGCTCTGGAGGTCTAAAACCGTCTACTACAGAGTTTATTACACCAGATAAGCCTGGAGTCAAGACTGCGGGACAGGGACGTGTGTGTGTAAGTTGAATGGAAGTTGAAAAGATCAAAATAAGGACATTTACAAGAAGTCCACTACTGGGGGAGGGACAAAGAGATTTAAAATGATTGCTCGTATGTATGTATGTATGTATGTATGTATGTATGTATGTATGTATGTATGTATGTATGTATGTATGTGTGTGTGTGTGTGTATGCAAGCTCTATAAGTGCGTTTGTCGTGCTTTTTGAGTCCAGGAGGATTGAGCCTCTGTTTTGCACTCTAAAAGATTTTGTGCTTGATATCACTGTCCTTAAGCTCAGTGTGACTAACTTCATCTTCTAATTTTATTCAGAGTGGTGCAGGACAACTGTGTGTATCCTGTCTAAAGCAACCTATGATTAGATAACAGGCAACGGACTAAACACTAACACACCTTTCTCCTGGAGGACTCCCTCATTTAGGTCAACGCTGAGTAAATCAGCAAATGGCTGTCTACTACAGAGTTTATTACACCAGATAAGCCTGGAGTCAAGACTGCGGGACAGGGACGTGTGTGTGTGTGTAAGTTGAATGGAAGTTGAAAAGATCAAAATAAGGACATTTACAAGAAGTCCACTACTGGGGGAGGGACAAAGAGATTTAAAATGATTGATTGCATGTATGTATGTATGTGTGTGCGTGCGTACGCAAACTCTGAGTGTGTCTGTTGTGCTGTTTGAGTCCAGGAGGATTGAGCCTCTGTTTTGCACTCTAAAAGATTTTGTGCTGAATATCACTGTCCTTAAGCTCAGCGTGACTAACTTCATCTTGTAATTTTATTCAGAGTGGTGCAGGACAACTGCGTGTATCCTGTCTAAAGCAACCTATGATTAGATAACAGGCAACGGGCTAAACACTAACACACCTTTCTCCTGGAGGACTCCCTCATTTAGGTCAACGCTGAGTAAATCAGCAAATGGCGTGCTTCTGTACATATTTCTCCACCCCGGAGAAATCAGGATGCAGGACCGCAGTGTGAGAGCAAACCAACGGACCGGACTTTTCTAACGAAGGATTTGGAGGTCTTTAACAAATGGAGATTTTCTTTTTTTTTTTTCAAAACAAGATGGATTGTGTCTAAAACATTTAATATTTATTAATCTCTGTGGTAGAGTAGGGTCATGTATGTGTCTGTCAGTCTTCTAACATTTATCTCATCTCCTCATCGTTCGCTTCCATGCTTCCACAGAGCCCCTCACTTTTATTTTTTTGTATTTTGTTTGTCGTCAATGCGAGATTTGTCAGTATTGACTTTTAACCTGCACAGCTAATAGTTTGCGATACCCTTGCCTTTCAGTTCCATCGTTTCTTTGCTTCAGGCATGCAGTTACAAACAGCCATGAAAGAACTTCTATTTCTCACACTTGGTTCTTCACGACAGTAACAATCATCTTTCATCATCCATTATATTAATAAAGAAGTGTTTGTATAGCCGATTGATACTAACTATCAAAAAGTCATTTACGTTTGCTGATTAACATGTTCTGTTATTTATTGGACTGTTCAGTGCATTGAAGAATATAACTGAGAATTCTGCAGACTGTATTTTTTTTTATTTAGTTTTTTTTTTTTTGCTTCGGAGATATCTGCTAAGCCACTCTGGATTTGTCACTGGCTGTGACGTCGAGTGAAATGTCGCGTTTATGGTTGTACGTCAAAGACTGCTATCCGACTGTGATCAAACGTCGTCCGTGTATATACAGATGCTGTTACACTGTGTTCACTTGATGAATAAGGAAAGCAGTGCGTTTGGGAGTGTTCAGGGCTGATGATGATGATGATGATGATTCAGTGTTCATGGAGAAACCGTCATGCTAAAGCTGTCCAAACACTACATTTATGTCACATGTACAGTCGATTGGTTACAGAAGTTCCTGTGTTGTATTTTTGCTTTGTTTTTCACATTTTGTAATGCTGATTTCAGGCCTTTGTGTAGTGAAGTGTAACGTCAGGGCAGGGCGGACATCTTTTTGGGAGAAAATACAAGAAGTTGTTGGATGGTTCATCTGAAAAATTGTCTTCATATTTAAAGTGGAAAAGCCAGTGATTTGTCCGAGCGTAAAAGGCATGAAGAAGTGTTTTGTATTGGTTTCGCTAGTGTGATCTGATGTGTATGCATTCGAGAGTGAGTGTCCTGAAGCGTATATTTGATTAAACTTGCGTTCCTCTCTGTATGTATACCTGCTGCTTTTTTTCTGATAACGGTTTAGTCATGCGAATGTTGTACACACCCGCATGATATTTTACAAAATGCTCATCAGTTACAGCTACAGAATCCAGGCTTGTAGCCAGGAGTGATTCTTTTTTCTTCAAAAGTGGACCTTTTTGCAGTTACTCACCTCATTTTATATTTAATTATGAGATAAATAGGTTGCATTTTAGTGACATTTTAAGTTAGATTAGCTTGTCGGATTGTATCATAACCACACATTTTGATGTGCCAAAAACATTTCCTAAAGATTTAGAATGAAGAAATATGAGAACATTACTTATTTTTTAAATACAAATTTGCTACATCATATATCATTAGAAAAATTAGGAATCTGATAGTTTTAAATCAAAAACTAGCATATGATCATTTAAACATCATTAATTTAAATAACACAGCAAATTCAATTTTTCTCAGTCACACTGAAGCGACAGTTAAAGCCTTCTTCAATGGATTATTTTCACAGTTTATTATAGCATAGCAGTCAAAATAGGACAAATGAGCTCATCTATGGGACATATTCTAGACTTTTGTCAGTGAGGGGTGGGTCTTTTGAGCCATGAGAACCACGCCTGGAATCGAAGAATCAAATCAAATCTTTTACAATTTACAAAAATCGTTTTAAAAATCGAGTCAGAAACCGAATCGAATCAAGACACTATCTACCCAAAGATTCACAGCACTAGTTCATACTCCTTGTTTACAGCTGAAATTTGCAAAAACAAACTGTCAATTGGGTTAATCATCACTAGTTTTAATGATTTAACATTGTACAAAGTGGTCTTGCACTTTTGTAAAAATAAATACTACTTATAATTTCTAAAACTCGTATGCAAATACCATATGATTTACATTTCAACTTTTTGTTTTTTGGTTTTGAGTGAAATATTAATATTATTATCATAGCGCTTACAAAGTTTTGTATTAGTATTTCATTTGTTGTGATTGAAAATCATTTCACCCTATGTTTATTTGCTATTTTATGCACAAATGGGCTGTAAATTACTACATTTTTATTGAAAATTTGGTTTGCAATGTAATAATTTTTTTCTATTATAAATATGTTGTTTTGTAAATATTTTGTAATTCAGAGCTTTTTTCTTGATACAATAACAAAAAAGATTTTAACTTGTAAGACCTGTTAATATTTTTTATATAATTATGGAATCTGCTTTACTAACAATGAGACTATTGTTATGGTAGTTTGGAGCAGTTGTGACTCATCGTCAGTGTAATTTGGTACGCCACAGAGGTCATGATTTTCCTATGCAAAAGGAAGTTTCACAGGAAAATGAATGGTATCAGTCTGATCCAGAAATGATGCCTCAGCTAGTTCCATTGCCTTGGCAAACAACAGATCACTTCCTTATCACTGCAACAGGATCTCCAAAAAATCTGATCATAGCATTATTTATGGACACACTACACCTGCCACCAATAGATGGCGCTGTAACGTCGCTATGAAATATGACCATTTGAAAACAAGATTTCTAATCCTTTGGTTCCACTTTGTTTGTTGTCTTTTTAAACGTACATAGAAAGGATTGTTAAATACATACACTTTATTAGGTACATTTTACGAGTACCAGGTTGGACCTCTTTTTGTGTTCAGAACTGCCTTAATCTTTCATGTCATAGATTCAACAAGGTACTGGAAATATTCCTCAGAGATGTTGCTCCATATTGACATGATAGCATCACGCAGTTGCTGCAGATTTGTCAGCTGCACATCCATGATGTGAATCTCCTGTTCCACCACATCCCAAAGGTGCTACATTGGATTGAATACTGGTGACTGCAGAGGTCATTTGGATACAGTGAACTCATTGTCATGTTCAAAAAAACGGTCTGATTCATGCTTTATGACATGGTGCATGATCCTGTTGGAAGTAGCCATCAGAATATGGGTACACTGTATGGACATGGTCAGCAACAATGCTCAGGCTGGCTGTGGCGTTGACAAGATGCTCAATTGGTATTAATTGGTCCAAAGTATGCCAAGAAAATATCCCCTACACCATTACACCACCAGCCTGAACTATTGATACAAGGCGGGATGGATCCATGCTTTCATTCTGTTGACGCCAAATTCTGACCCTATCATCCGAATGTCGCAGCAAAAAATCGAGATTCATCAGACCAGGCAACGTTTTTCCAATCTTCTGTTGTCCAATTTTGGTGAGCCTGTACGAGTTGTAGCCTCAGTTTTCTGTTCTTAGCTGACAGGAATGGCACAAGTGTGGTCCTCTGCTGCTGTAGCCTATGCACCAAGGTTCAACGTGTTGTGCGTTTAGAGATGCTCTTCTGCATACCTCGGTTGTAACGAGTGGCCTTTCTATCAGTTTAAACCAGTCTGCGTTAAATTTGCATTAACGACCATTTGGACAGTTGTACCTAATAAAGTGTATGAGGTAATGCACTACATGAGGCTGAGTTTAGTCAATTTTGTGTTATTACAGATTTACTAGCATAAATCAAGCACAATTGTAGGTATTCTATAAGTAGATTTTTATCAAACAAATCATATAAATGTTAGTAATAATAGCACTTAACGAACTTACTATAAAGTTCTGCTATTTTAGATAAATCCTCGGAGTAAAAAGTTTAAATGTTTTTAAGTAAAAGTTTTTTTTTTATCAACAGAAACTGGAATTGGTTACAGTTTAAAGTTTTTTTTTAATTCCAAAAGTTTTAATAATGAATTTACTACTGTAAATAAAAAATAATGTAAAAAACTACTGTAAGAAAAAGAGCCTATTTCTGTTTATATCTTGATATTTAGGCGTGTTTTTAGTTTTAGCACTTTGTTTGATTATTTGTAATATATTTAGTCAAATCAATTGATTAGCTTATTAATTACATTTAAACACTCATTTATTATTTAAATTTTCTACATACAATCTGTTCTGTTTGAAGTAAATTATTGCTAATATGTTTTAAAACATATGTACATATTTGTAATTTAAATTGTTGAAAATAATATACATTTAAACGTCCATATTTGCAATATTTTGCAATATAAGTTAAGTTGCATATATATGATATATGCAGTCCAAACATGAACTTTTCTGTCATATATTTAATTGGCATATATTGCCATTTATCCGATTTCTACATGGGCTACTACTTTATATTAAGTGTTGCAAAACATTTAATTACCCCTCGTTGTCTTAAACATCCTTTCAAAAGTGGTGTGTAAAATAAAGCATTCCGTATTCTTTTAGTGAAGCACAGTCATACAAAATATCCATCCCGGGTTTTCCACGCAGCTAGTGCTAAATGCAGGTAACCTCTCCCTCTGCGAGGCGGATCCGCCAATCCAGTTCCAGCTTCCACAGGTGGTTAGGAGCCTTCTCCGTGTTTTCTATATACTTTCTCCACTTTTTCGTCTCGGCTCAGTGCTTTCAAAAGCATGTTCCCCCGATGCTCATGAACACCACCGAGCGCAACGTCCCGGGCTGCTTCTGCATCTTTCAAAACTTATGGCGGGACCTTTTGTAAACAGACCACCTTCTTGCGGTAAATTCTGGGACACGTCGTTTGGATTTTAGACAACTTTTGCCACCCGATGCTCGCTTTAAATTTAAACAGGATTTAAAATGCCGTTCCCCCAGAGAGCCGTTGAGCCTCAGCTGCTGTGCCGGTTGAGAGGGAGCGATGGACCCGAGAAGAGCTTCATAACAGCGGACGGTCGCAGAGTTCGCAAACCAGTTTTGTTTTCCTCTCTGGAGGAAGTTTGTTGTCATACGTTCACCAGCATTCTACATCAGCTGTCCGATCTATCCCGGCACGCCAGTGACATATTCCTGGGAATTGAGACTCAAGCTGGGCTGATCTCACACAGGACATCGAGGATTCAAGAGCGTTTGGAGAGGATACAGCTCACCGTGCACACGCTCGACCCCAAATCGGTTAAAATACGTAAGTTTAGCCCTGTAACTTTACTTGTTGCCCGCATAAATATTTAGTGACGCATTTCTGACGTCAGCTTAAGGTAATAAACTTAGACACGACCCATACCATATACAGTATATCCATATTTCATCAATTATTAAGCACTGACTAAAGTATGCTTGCTAATCACTTACTGAATTAACTTTACATTATATGCTCTTATTATAGTATTGCTAGTATTGATTCAGAAGAACACGTTTCTTGAATGTTAATGTAGTTTTTTAAGGCTCCACTCAAAAGGAACTATGGATTGTCTGCTAGACAAAAGGCGAGTGTGAATGTTATGGGACAGAAGCAGAACACATGGAGCTGTGTTGGTGTAATTGAGGTGAGGTGAAGAGAAAGCAGTTTCCCTTAAGGGCCGAAGTCCTGTCAAATGTGATAGATCTGCTTTAACGTACCATCTGCGCCCACCGACACCCCCCATAGCAGCAAACTACGCAGAAAGACAGCCCACCATCGTTAGGGTGCATAGATATGAAGAAATGTATGCAGCAATGGGTGCGTCAAATTAGTCAAAGTGACAGTAAGCACATTAGCAGTGTTACAATAACACCTTTCTAGTACTTAGTGTTTTTTTCACTTAGGGCCTCTGTTCATCAGATTATTACGAAAAATGTGTAAATATTTCTAAATACAATATTAAAAGTGCATGATGATAATTAAAAATGATTAATGAGGCACAAATCAGCTGAAAAGTCTGATTTATCATTTCAGAAACAAGTTGAATTTGAATTATTCTACATTAAAATGGTGTATATGGTTTAAATTAAAAACCAATCTCAAAAATCCAATCTCGATAATTATTTTCCATATTGAACGATAACGATCTATATTTCGATATAAGTTGTTCATGCTTTCAGATTTAAAATAATATCCCAACAATGACTGAAGCCACAAAAATAAGAGGGTCCATTAAACAGCATAACATTTTCAGCCGATAAATTTTTGGTGGCCGAAAACTCGGTACATCTCTAATATTAACACTTTTAGATTCCCATTGTTGCACATTTCTGCTGTGTGATTATATCAATATAAAGTGAAAAAGTCCAAAACTTATCACTGTTATTGACATCAATTTTATTGCAATTTGATATAATATCTTTTATCGGCCTAAGTCTAGTTTAAATGTAAGTAATGTTTTCACCTTTTTGTTGTTTTGCAGTATTTCTGCCTTGGTGAGTATAAGAGTTAGGTTTTTGAAATGCATTTTATCTCAAACCTTTGAATGATTGTAATATACAGTATTGATGGAGAGATGCAGCATATATGAACAAACCCACATTTTCTGTGATATTCCCATTACGGGATGTAGGAACTATTTTAGTTATAGGAATGCCATTTGGGGAACAAATTTAGCTCCTCAGAATAGTATTAAACTCCGCACAATATGAGCAACCAGTGGCAATTTATGCCATGCAAATAAGAGCACAGAAGCTCTTCCGTACACAAGTTTCAAATGAGGAGAAATGATAGATAATATAATTGTATTGGTGTTATTTAGTGGAATTATGCAATTGAGCGTTTTCTTTCATTTTTTTTTTGTGAAGACAGCCAGCCGGTACAAACGTCAGCTCTTCACTAGACATTGTTTGTTTACTCTTGTTTCCAAAAGTCAGACGCTAGTGTTGTTCCAGACGTCAAACAATGATTGGTCAGGAAGCAAGGTGTAGTCTTACATGTTTGTTGTCCACGACGTGACAAATTTAGGAGTGAAAGTGCAGAATTTGACAGTGACTTTCATAACAGAAAAAAACATTTGAAGTCGGCGTTACCAGAATGAACACTTTTTTTTCTCTCCTCAGCTCAAAATGTTACAAAAGAACAGTCTTTGCACAACCCCCCTAATGGGAACAGAAACTTTACTTTGAGCAATGCTGGAGTCAATGCTGAAGCTCTCTGCTCCACTTTTACATTTCATGCTTTCTTTGAACTGAATCAGACACACTGTACATTCAGGCCTGTCACAATAATCAATATATCGGCTTATCACACAACACATGAACATGACCACAATCTTTTTTTGGTGATGCAATATATATCGCCCTTACATAAAAACAATTCTAGCAACATTTTAGCGGATTGCGCAACCTCTCTATCTCTATTGGAGGTGTCAGTGTCAGTACGATTAAAAAAACACTATAGTATTTGCTATAAGTTACTAGTATATTTTCATGTGGGTGTCTGACAGCTGAAAATAGATCTGATAGCAGATATCCTAACCTCTGTTACTTTTTACGTTGTATTTTTTGTTAACATTTATTAATATTCATTTGTTTAGGATATATGTTTTCATATTCTGATTCCATTGCCTAATTATTCAATTGTTAAAATGACTAAAATTAAGATATTCTTAAGAATAAAATATTATGTGTTCTTTGGAAGAGTGTACTTGCATTAAGATGCTATTATATTGTCATGCTGGCATTACATGAGCAGCCTAAAATGGTCTTTAAATGACAATAATATAGTTTATGGCAATATATTTAGGTGCAATATATCATACAACAAAAATAGACATTTTAAGAGACCTATGTTCATTGATGTTGTGCAATAAACTACTTTCTATTGGAAAGTTGTGTGAACTGTCAGTACTGGTGCTAATGGCATGAGTCATCAAAGGTGAATAAAGGCTCCCAAAGGAGGAGGATGTCCTTCAATGTTTTACCCTTGAGATGATTCCTTCTAATGAACAATAGCATGTCACATTAGATGCTATAGACAGACAGGATGCATGACTCACTGCTGTTATCATTACTGGTATTGACAACAGTCTGATCACAATTCTGAAGTATTTTACAGTTTGGTGTGCCATTTACAGATTCATATGAATGCTATGTCATTCTTAAGTTTCCACTTTTATGATGACCACTGTGCACTGTAAAAAAAAACTGTTAAGTATCAGTTTCGGTATTTTGTGACAAGTGTTTTCCTTTTATTTACGGTTGTGAATAGCTTCATGGGGCCTTGATCTGTGCTCTGTCAGGTTTTGATGTTGAAAATTCAACTCTACAGTTTAACAAAGTCTGTAAAATAACAGAAAATGAGGCGGCACTGTTGCCTTACAACAGGAAGGTTGCTGGTTCAAGTCCCATCTGGGCCAGTTGACATTTCTGTGTGTTCACTCATGTTCTCTCCGTGTTCACGTAGGTTTTGTCCAAAGACATGTGGTACAGGTGAATTGAATCAAATAAATTGACCGTAGTGTATGAGTGTGTGTGTGTGTGTGTGTAAATAATAAGTGTGTATGGGTGTTTTCCAGTACTGGGTTGTGGCTGGAAGGGCACTCGTGTAAAACAAAGGTCGGAATAGGTGGCGGTATTTTGTTTCAGCATCGATATCATAATGTGATCATTCACAATAGTCACATCACAGGATATGCAATGTTGAGATTGTATTATAATTAATTGTTTACATGTGTTTTTGAGGCCTGTGATTGTATAATAATTTTAAAAGCATTCAGGCATTAAAATTGTACCATTTGTAACATTATTAATGACAGATTTTATTGAATTGTTTATTTTTATTATTCAGTTACTGTACCTAAATACTTCCCAGTGATGGGTTGCGAAGGGCATCCTCTGCCTAAAACATGTGCTGGATAAGCTGGCGGTTCATTCTGCTGTGGCGACCACAGATTAATAAAGGGACTAAGCCTAAAAGAAAATGAATGAACGAATGTACCTAAATACTATTAGACTTGGAAAATGATGAAACTGTTTATTTACAGTAAATTGCATCTTCTTCTTTATCAGATTTATTGCTTATTAGATTTTATAGAGAATCCATGGCAGAATCATTCCAACCAATCTAACATTATAAATTTCTTCCAGATAATGATATAAAATAATCTGGTGAAATTATATTTATATTGCAATATATATTGCAGAATAAAAATACATTGCAAAGTTACATATTTCCAATATCGTGCAGCCCTAGTTGATAGTTTATTCCTCTGTGGCAACCTCTGAAATAGAGACTAAGCTAAAGGAAAATGAATGAACGAATGAACAGAAAATGTACTGGACATTTATTACAAGGTTTAACTTTTTTTTTTCAGGGTTAAAAATTGTTGAAAGAAAGATCAAGGTCCCATAATGCAATTCAAAATCATAAATAAATGGGGGAAAATAAAAGCATGAATCATAAAATAATTTACCTATTTATTTAACAGTGTGGTTTCAGGCATTATTTGTATGTTTTCATATGTTTTTATATGTTTTATATATCATTGTATGTTTTTATATGTTTAAATATGTTAATATGTTCTCAAACTTGTTCTATACTTACAGTTTCTCATTTGACCTAGTTAAAATGAACAGCAGTCATAAAAAAAATCATAAAAAGCAGTCATATATTTTTTTATCTCCAGATGAGTTTGTAAGAATTGAAAATTGCAGACTGTCACCACACCCCTTTTCAGCCTGCATGTTTTCTGTGTAAATATGAGGTCTTCATCTTTATGATGGATGTCATAAATATTGAATTATATTATCTTCCTGATATAGGAAAGAGGAGGAGGATAAACAAATAGGATAAGAAAGGATTGTTTACATTGTTGCAACACAGCTTGTGTATTATTTCAGATTTGGTTTACCACAATTAATTAGTTTTTTAGTCCTTGTGGCTTAATGAGTGGCTTATCCTATGAGAAAGGAGTTAGACTTTAGCTCATTACTACTTCAAAATAATAATAAAAAAAAACACTTAAAGGGCATGGATAGCTGCGAGCAAAAAGGAGGAAAGTGGGAGTGGCAGGGGAGAAAGAGGGGGGCAAGCAACTGTCATCTGTCAGTGGCCCATACTGACTCTGACTTAAACAAATACAAGGTAAAACGTGATAAGCTGCAACATTTTGAGCTGATAAAGTTCAAATCAAATGAAAGAAACAGAACATTCTGTTTGTCCTTTTAAAAGTAAATGTATGCCCTGCTACATTAGATTAATCTATAGAAAATGTAATTTTACAAAACTACAATTAATAGTACTATTATAAATAAATATAATTGTTTATGTGCACAGTACACACTATAAACTAGGACTGCACAATATATCGTTTCAGCACCGATATCACAATATACGAATCTGTAATAGTCACATCACACAATCTCTAATTTTAAGATGGGATTCTAATTAACCAGAAAAC
The DNA here is from genome assembly GCA_903798205.1 of Danio tinwini. Taxonomy (NCBI): domain Eukaryota; kingdom Metazoa; phylum Chordata; class Actinopteri; order Cypriniformes; family Danionidae; genus Danio; species Danio tinwini. Next base: position 13,197,982 of record CAIGQZ010035027.1, read on the forward strand.
ACAGTTCAGAGCATGGTTTGTGGAGTTATCACAAAGTTTAACACTAACAGTGAAATATTTCTATTTGGATTTGTTTTTAAGACCTGTAACTGTGTAGGATTTCAATCAAATATAAACAAAGAAGTTATAAAGTTTGAAGCTTTTCAAAATGCTTAATTATATTTAACTATTTTTACAATGAAGACTAGACAGTGCTGTTTTACATGTGATTATTGAATTTCTGTACTTGAATACTGTTAGATTCTAGTGAAAACCGTAAAAACATTGTTTATTACATTCATGTCTTCTGTTGTATTCATCTATGCTTGTAATTCGTTTTTTTATGTTTTTTGCATGATTCATTATCCCAGGTAATCTAAAACTATATATTTTTTCCAAATAGACTTATAAATCAATGAAATTGAAATGAACGTATATTTATATTCCAATATATATCGCAGACAAACTAAATATCACAATGCCTGCTTTTTTTTCTCCAATATTGTGCAGCCCTACTATAAATGTGTATATAATGTAGAAATATTTGAAAGTAATTCTGCACAAAAAAACTGTACATAACCCACATTTATACAGCCTAGAACACTAATAATAAAAAAGGCCATCCCACAGCAACAGATTTGGGCTAATTCACATAAGTTTATATTGTTTCGTCTTTTGTCCAAATGTTTCTGTCAGCGGCTCAGAGTTTGTTTACAGCACTACATATTGGTGTTGCATACATGTTACATTGTTTTAACCCAATTTCCCCATTTCCATTTGGAAGCAAACATTACATTATATTATTAAAATGATACATAAATAACCGTGAAAATTTTAGAATCTGCAAAAGAAAAAGACGATTGTTGCCATCTGAACATAGCCAAAGATGAAAAGTGACATTGTAGTTTGCAGTGAAAGCAGTATATAGGGCTCTGCTGAGATGGAGGACTTCTCTCTTGCTGAATCCCCATAGCTTAATGGATACACAATGCGGTGCAGGTCCCCTGCCCTATCTATTTGAACCATTGGCCCCTGCCATAGCTGTTGCATTGAAAATTAAATTTCTCTATTACTTATATCTTGCAATAGAAAAATGCTTGTTACACACAAACATTAGATGTGTTGGTAGTTGATGGTCAATCAAATGCCTGCTGCCAGAGTCTACCCTGACAGCATCATGGGGAAACCCATGTAACATCCCTGAACACCTAATTACTGAGCGGTCTCTCAAATGGACAGGTCTGTAACTGGAAAGCATCACGTGTTGTCATGAATAATTAAAAAACAGTGCCTTCTGATAGGACAAAAAAAACTCTAACGAATAATTATGACACACCGATACGCCATTGAAATGCTTGCAGTTTTTGCCACAACGTCACAATCTGTGACATCCTTAATGTAGAATTTATAACCGTAAGATAAAATGAACTAAAAGTGAGCCCAAAATCTGATTTCAAAGAACCACGAAAATGTTAAAATCTCAGAAAAGTTAGTCTAGGGTTTCATGTGGCTTTAATTACTCAGGCATTGCTGTATTGGGATAGTTTGTGGCGTTAGGTTAATCAGAAATCACATTCTATGACTCGATCGGTACTTGCTTATTTGGCCAATCACATGAACTGATTGCAAGTGTTCGTTTACAGGTTTACAAGCAGAGAAAGATGCATTTTAACTTCTTATGCATCAAATATGCACTCCAAACTTTTTCTTCATTGAGACACATTGATTTATTCTTCCATCATTTGTGATGTTTCCAAATTGCATTGTTAGTCATTTTTCTTACCAAATTTTTTATCTGTTTTATCTATTATTTTATGTAAAACTGCTCCTGACCTTGACGTGTTTAAGGGATTATATACAACATCCTTCATTTATTCTTTTAGGAAAGGAGAGATCTCCACTTAACTATCATACTTAGAGCGATATGTGCTTTATGCAGTTTACAGTTATATAAAGCTTGAAGCATCCGCACGGTACTCTGTATCAGCGTGACAAGTAGGGTTGGGCGATGTCTAATGTGAAACATCGCGATGGACGATGGCATCATCGTCATAGGCGGAGGTGAATTAATTATTTATGAATAATTCATAAATTCATAACGAATTATTTATTTGTAGCCTACCGTTTCAACTACCTGACCTGCATGGCCTTTGTTTTACTCATAATCTAATCATAAATAAAGATAAGTTACACACAGATTACCACCTGTCAATCACTTTCCGTGGGACTCTGGTATGAATAGGCAGAGTAATCTGTGTCGTTATGGTGTCCACACACTTGGTGTGTAAAAAAAGTGCACTACCAACAGAAACCAACCAACAGTATCTGAAGTATCTGAAGAGTGGAAATCACATGAAGACTATAAGCTGGAAAATCAAAGATTTTTCAATTATCCAGACATTAAAACTAAAATGTTTTAACAAATATAAATAAAGAACATTTTAAAAGAATATGTATAATGACATATAGTATATCCACTGCGTAAAACATACAGTATGCCGAAATAGTTGGCTGTTCATTCTGTTCTGGCGACCCCAGAAAAATAAGGGACTAAACCGAAGAAAAAATTAATAAATATAATAACGAAAACTTATACATCAACCCTGGCACTAGACTTCTACCAGGATTGGAAGTTTATCTTGAAACTTTGAGGATTTTTTTGTGAGCATTGTGAGTTTATATCTTGCAGTTACTGTAGTTGCATTTCAGCTTTGAATATCACATTTCATCCTAATCTTACAATTGTGAGTTTATGTCTTGCAATTCTGACATTGAGACATAATTAAAAGAAATAAAGTTATAATTATGAATTAGCCAGTAATCTCTTAATTGTGAGAAATGTTGCAATTCTGAGAAAACAAATCTTCAAACACACATTCATACATGTAATCTTCATATTTGCCATTCTTCTCTCAATATTTTAGTGTGCATGTATATCTTTTCTTCCACACTTTTTCTAGCCTGATGCTTGACTTTGTTTTGCATTTGATGGTCTGAAAGGGTGGAGCTGATCACACAAACAATAGTGATTTAGTTTGCTATCTACAGTATATTAGTGAGTAAATGATAACACCAGTGTGTGTCGAGATCAAGAGATTGCTCTGTTCTCTGAGTGTGTGTTTACTCTACAAACCTCGGATGTCTAATTAGGACTCATTTAGTTGTGTTTGTTAATGTTTGTTGTCTGCTAGTAATCCCAGTCTGTGTTTGTGAGTGTGCATTTATAGCTCAAGCTTTTCTGTGAGCTTTTTGGGAGTCAAGTGGTAAAATTGATCGTCAAGTAGGGTTTGTAATTTCTTTCAGTGATGCATTTGTCTTCTACTTCTTTCTTTAAGTTGCTCTCTTTATTTGGTGTGTTTTGTATGCATGGACTCAGAAGGGGTTTCTGGGTCCAAGTCCAACCCAAATCCAAAGCCAGACCCAGGGAAAACTGTCACCTTTAACCTCTGGAGCACTCTGCATGGGAAAACAGCAAAACTATTCTTCATTCTCTGACCACCAGACCTTACTTACTGATGTATGCAACAATGGCTGGTTTCACACACACATGCCCTCCGTGTACCTACAGCTTACATTCTTAGAAATGTACTTAAATATATAGCCTCAAATGCACATCCGCCTTTGGGACAAGCTATTTTCAAAAGCCTGGTCAGTCGACCACTAAATGCACATTATACTTCATTATACATTTTGCTTCCTGTGATGCTTTGGTCTCTGATCAGCATGAATTGAGAGAATTTCCCCGAAGCTACTTTAAGGGTCTCTCTTTTCAGTAATATATGTTTGGCTTTGAGCCAGGTGCTTTAAAATGTTTGAATTTTTAAATGAAGGTATTTAAGTTCAAATATATGGTACTGTATATTTGGTATATATGTGGTAATAGGGATCCTCGATATATTGCCGGCCATATCGTTATCGGCCGATAAATGCTATTTTTTATATTATCGTTATTGATTCAAAATCAAAATTAGACCGATATCTTTAAGCCGATAGGTTACGTAATTTTACAGAACTGCCTGCCTAGCGCATGCATGGGCTGAACTTGTTCAGATTTGTCCATTGCATTATAGTGAAGCTTACCTCATATTGTTTATTCCTTCAAAGTCCGTCCTTTCTTTGTGTGGTATTGCTGTGCGTTAATAACGCAGTATATATAACGTTATAATAATAACGTTAGTAACCATATTTCTAGTCATTGTAGATATGTTTGATAGAGTAGGTAAAATATTAACCTCAGGAAAAGTTTTACATGTAAAAACATAATAGCAGCAATGCACACCTGCTAAACGACTTGGTGGGTTGTTTGTAATCTAATATGATTATTTGTTCTTATCAATGCGTTGCCTACCATGTGTTATGGGTGTAAGATTGTATTCAGTTTGATCTGCATATTTATAATGATTATAACGAGCACACGTGATTTCATAGATAATTTTTCCTGCAATTGACAGCAAGAACTAACATAGAAGCATTGTCTGATTGACAAGCAGCACCTACACGTGTTCAAAAGAATCTAAAACGCCAAATGGGCCGTATTTATGCTGCGTTTTCTAAACTAATACTATCTGTATTTAGCTTTTTGCTTGTACGGTGGCTCTGAACTGTCAAAACACCTCTCAAAAAGCTTTTTCGTACGTTACATATTTCTACATATGGTTATTACTGTAACACTCTTTATTCAAGAACATTTAAGCTTGTTCTTAGTTCTTTCATTTTCATTTTACTTGAAATATATTTATTTTACTTGTTTGTTAATTAAGTCCCATTTTGTTATTTAACCAATTATTTTTATACAACAGTCAAGTTGCATGTTAATTTGCTATGCAAAGAAAAGGAAATAATTTATTTTTGGCATGCTAATTTATGTAAAATTATGAATATAGGTCTTTTTTTTTTTGCTTAGAGTAGGCTATTCAATTCATAAGATCAGTTCAAACTGAAGTTTTTAAAATAAAATCATTTGTTCGCTATATAAAAATATAATGTTTAGAAACATTTATATTTATCGGTTATAATATTTCGGCTATCAACCTCCAAATCTTAAGTTAGCGGGCATCGATATCGGACAAAATCTATATAGTTGCATCTCTTTGCGTTACTGTATCTCTGTTTTGGCATATTGAAAAATGTGTCTTTTTTTGGGACAAGCTAGCTGTAACTAGCTAGCTTAATGTTGAAATGTTTTATTTATTACTGTTCAGTATAGTAGTCAAAACATTAAGATGTAAAAAATGTAAAAACTGTTTTTTTTCTTCATTTTTATTTTTATTTTTTTTACTGTTGATAATCTTTTTTTCCAATAGAAAATTTCCAAGTTTTTATGGTATGGTAATGAACAATATGACTGATATTGCAGTAATTATTCTGGAATTTTGAGAACAGTCTAGAAAATAGTAAGGGAGCAGTGAGCATAAACCTATAAAGCCTCATCTCCATTAAAATGTTTCAGTTGTGGTTCTTCGCTTGCTCATCCTTTTAAAACGGGAAATCCACCCCTTATAAGTGCTGCGATTTTAAGCCTGCAAAAGCCACAAGGATTAAAGTCAGATAACATCAGGCCTGGACATGTGAAAGTATGATGCAAATTTTTTTTCCCAGCCTGAGACCCTCTAACATGTGTATAAGTGGCCTTAGCAAAGGGCATTAGTGTTGTGACAGTGTTCACATCTACCAGTATTTACTTTTTATTTTTTTGATGCTGCATAAAAGCACAGTGTGCAAACATCTATAAAGCTCACCATTCTACATTGCCTTATTAGTTCATCTCCACCCAACAGCACTTCAAAAATGTATGTCTGTTTGGGCACAACTAGTAAAGCATGTCCAGAGGGCAAGGTATGGTGCAGCAGGAGCATTCAGTTCAAGACGATTACCCAGAATTCCAAATAGGCACTTTAGAATTAAGATGTTGCCTGCTCTTTTATGCATTTTGTGCTCATTATCCATATTTATGGACGACTAATAATAAGATGCTAAGGCTGTTTTATAACTTTGTTACAAAATGACATGTTTGTTGCACATACGGGAAATTGTAAATACTTCCTTCACATACCTATTTGTGCTGTCATTGAGCCTTCCACAGAATATCATTTGCATATCTCTGGCTTACTAACTGGAGGCAGCTGCTGTGCTCGAAGGCTAATGAAGTATTCAGGTTATGTAGTTTGTTGCTTTTTTACTGATTAAGATACTTTTAAGTTAACACCACTGTGATGTTTTGGTGTCTTCTGAAACACTACATGTTCACATCATTCTACATGGTCACGTTCAGTCTTCTAAACATCTGGAGGTTAAGTAAGATGGATTAAAGGTGGAGGGAAGATTTGAAATTGCACGCACATCGGGGAACAGACTTGCACAAAGAACAGACTAAATTGAGTAAGACGGATGAAAGATGTGATTATGTAACAGGTTTTGATGTACTGACGTCTGTCAGACATTAATCTTTGAGGCTAGTCATGATTTTGCCAAGTAGATAATGATGATTTCTGGTACAGAGGCTATATGGTCTTACTCGACAATAATATCTAAATAATAGGACTGTAACTGTATATCTATTCATTCTGAATATCATGGTACAGGGGTTACAGTTTTGTTCATGTACCCTGACAATGAATACAGTCAGTATAGATGTGCTAGTCGTCAGAGATAGACAGTAAAAGACCACAGCCGTGCAACATTAGGGTGTACTCACACTAGGCATGGTTGCCTTGAACTGTGCCAAAGCGCAGTTTGGATAGCCTAGAGTGAGTACACCCGTGGGCTATCCACACAGAATGTGTCTTTGCATCTAAAAATCCACAATGCAGTGCTTCGGTTTTTTTTCTAGCACCTTCTTCGTCATGTTGCCGTCAAATAAAACCGTTGTAATTCCAACTGTCTGCTTATACAGAGACTTACAATGCTTGTCCCACCTTAGAGTTTATCTGATTGGTTCACTGTTTTGGAACTGACACTGATTAGCGGCGCTGTGTTTAACAAAATTTGCATGTATATAATGAACACACATGGACATTAAGTGCATGCTTACATAGAAAATCTATGTAAATATAAGACACTGTCCAATCTTGTGCACACGTAAGCCAGTCTGTTGTCTCACATGTGCAAGAGCAGTGATTAAACAAGTTGTCTTCTGCACCTGCTTTTGCATTCACAACAGATGGATGCACCTCATGTTCTAGCATTTCATGAGTTTTTAAAAAGAGATTTTAGTTTTGAAGTTTCTTGAATCATAAAGTTAATGCACATTTAATACAGGGTGTCCGCAGGGTCTTATAAAGTATTAAAAGTCGATAAATCAATTATGAGAAAATTAAGGCCCTTAAAAGGTATTAAAAAGTCTTAATCACATTTTTACGAGGTCTTAAATTTAGTTCAAGCATTGTCCAAAGTGTTTGACTCCAAAAAAAGCAGAAATATATTTATTTTTCTCCTAATATTAACAATGGCGTGCTCGATCCACGCGATTGGTTCAGGCCAGCCAAGCTCCTCTGTCCAGGTGATGTCACAAACTTTGCGACTAACGTGGGAAAGTGATGTGACGCTCTCCAAATGTAGCGAAACCATAGAGCGAAACAGACAGCAAAATGGGAAAAGTACTGGTTGGAGAACGACAATTTTAAACAGTAGCTGAAGCCTGTCACTGAAAACAACAGCCTAAATTATTCTTTCAAGCTTTGTTTCTTCCAAGCTTATAAGTTCTGAGTTCAATGTGCTCCATTGATTTATTTAACTACAACTGTTTATTAACAACTGTTTATTAAGTGAAAGATTTGATACTGATTAGAACTGGAAGTGGCGATGAGGTCTTAAAATATTCTGATGCTCTTTAAAAAGTCTTAAAAATGTATAGAAATTATCTTTAGGATTCCTGCATAAACCCTGTAATGTTTTGATATTGTTTTAGGAGAGGTTTAAGCTTCAAAAGCTTAATAAACAGTCTCCTGATTCTAAAGTGTTCAGTTCTTTAGCTGGTTGTGACAAAACACTTCCGCCTGTTTAAAATAAAGTGAAAAAAACAAGCACTGGGGATTTGTTGCTTATTTCTTGTACTGTACCTGTATTGTTTGTACAGAACTTTGATATCTAAACCATTACATCTCCATTAAATATTTATCTTAAGCTTTGTCATCCAGCATTTTAGAAATCTCTTCATTCTACATTCCTGTGTGAAAATAATAACTTTTCACAGAATAGTTTGTTTTCTTTTTGTTTTTTTTTACTTTAACCCTTATTCATCATTCTGCAGTTGGAAGCTTTCTTGATGTTGTTGTCTTTCATATTTTCAGGTGTGACCTGTTTTGTTTTCGAGTCCTTGATCGCACTCCTTCAGATCTCACATCTTCTTCTGCCCGAGTGTGACCTGATCCATCTCATCTGGCCTTGGCTGACCTCATGTCCTCTTATGAAGCCTTTATTAGACCGACCGTTGCTGTATCGCATACCATGTTTATGGAGTTTATTTCCCATTTTAAAGCCAGCTGGATTACTATTGGCATTACTATGTTATGCAAAGCTTCAGCTCCTGCAGCCTTTGAAAGTTTTGTGCTGTTTTGTAGTTGAAATCCTCAGTTATGAGGATTTACAGGCACTGTGGGAATCCAAATGCATGAAGAAAGCATGTGCTTTTCATCTCAAAACTATATTTGAACATGACTTTGTGATTTGGCCTATTGGTGCATGGTTCACACAGCTTTGATTCTCCGGATGGGATCTGAAATGACGTGTGTTTGCTTTGTGCTTTCACCAGCCCACGTGGCCAACCTCTGTCTGTAGGCTCAGGTTTGTTTTTCCATCAGTGGAGCCCTGAGGCAGGGCATAGGGGCCGCTGTGTCCTGTAACACGCTCATGATGATGGCGATGATAGTCATAAAAGCTCTGTTGTCTTTGTGCTCGGGCCTAATCCAATAGTCATTGTGTTTTCATAGCTATCTTGGTGCATAATGCAGCCGTTCAAACAATCGAAGTCCTTGCTCACACGTCAATGTTGCTGTGTGCTCACACATTCATATGGGGGCGTATGGAAGGTAAACAGATGCAAAGGTCTCCCTCTAGAGTCCAATTTTCTCAGTTTAGGTCAATTGTATGAATATGGATGAACAGATTATGATTTTATGTATAATGGAACAAATGGACAGTAATAAAATTGCTTTTGGGATTGCTGGCTGTAGGTATGCTCAGTCATAAACTTCTTGACCATATGAAAATCAGGGTTTTAAAACAACTTGTTGTTGTTGAATTTTGAATATGATTTTGTTGTAAACTTTGAGATCTGCATCTGTTTCCTTTAAAAATAAATCATAATTGCCATACTGCTATCTTTTTTTGACTATTAATCATAACAGTGTGGTCATTTCCAAATCATAAAGTGTCCCCATTATGGCTATTCATTGTCCATTACATTTATTTTTATTCCAACGATTTCCATATGATTTGTTCAGCAATAAATATTTACCAAACCCCTCCATTGCATGACGCTAATCTGTAATGATTGGTCTGATGACTAGGCATGGGTACCGAAACTAGGTATTTTATCGGTATCGGTGCTACAATATAAAAGACCGGAGTATCGATAAGCTCTGACATTAACGGTTCTGTATCGGTACTAGAGAATTGTTGCTGAATAAAATTGTTGCTGAGAATTGTTTCTGAAATTACTTGCAGTTGCATAATTTCACTGACTAGTTGCCAATCTTACATGAGAAATGCTCGTGTTTCCAGCGAGCGCGTCAAGTATCCTTTACAGTTCTCAGGTGTGCTCGCGTACACACATAGCTTGTGACACAGACTCGCATGCACACACAGCTAGTAAGCTTACAGAGTGAACCAAACGGGTTGTATTTCCAGACTGGACAGCGACAATACCTGTTGCAACAAACGCAACAGGTTGTTTTCTTGTATAAGTGGAAACGCAAGTAATCTGGCTACGTAAAAGTATCTTTCAAAAGTGTATTAACTGCAATGAAAAGTAATGAAACGTTTTTGACTGCTTAGCTACGAACGGTAACGTTACATCATCCACATCATTATGCCAGCAGTCAATCACCTAAATTAGTGTAACATTAATAGGTACATAAACACACATCTCGTTACAAGGAAAACACAATTTTTTTCATTAAAAAAGCTTTTACATCAGATGTATTTAAAGATTCGTTCAAATTAATGAATGAAACTCAAAGGTCCAAGTCAGTAAAATGATCCGAACTTCCCATCACTAATTGTGATATAAAAATATAAAATATATATATATATATATATATATATATATTTAATAATATTATTTTTGTAATACAAGTTTTTTTTTCTAAAATGTTCTTTTTAATTGCCATTGTCCATTCACAGTTGACTAGAAAGGTCATGGGAACATGCTGGTCAAAAGCTGTGGGAATCCTGACTTTTCCTGTTGATCAGACACTGTCATGGTCAGCCTTTTAGATATCTGGACATTAATCCGCTTGAAGTTACTCATTGCTGGCCAGTGCTAGACAATGAACCAAATGTACTTCACCCCAGAAACATGTGAAACAAATAAGAATGACAGCTGCAGCCAATTCCCAGTGCACAATAAATAATAGAGAAGCAAGTCAATAAAAGCAGTGGCAAAACATACAATCAGTGAAACACACCAAAAATCCTATATGTATTTAGTGCTAGGTATGATTTTATTTATACACTTATATTCTACTGTTTCCCTAGTTCAGGCGGCATTTATTTTATTTATATTTTAAACTTTTTTATGGTTTGTGAATAGAACAATTCATATCTTGATTCTCTTCTTCCACTTCTAGAGACTCAATCTGTAGTGACAGAAGCTTTCTGCATCAGTCTTAATCACGTCAGAATGAGGCCTGTTGGCTGTTTTGGGATTAGGATAAAAAACACCCTCCCTTTTGTTTGAGGTCAAAGGTGCTCTTCTCAGAGGTGCAGCCCGTTTGAAAGGGTTGATCATTAGTGTTCCTACCAGACTGAAGAGCCTCTTCTTATGGGCTGTAAGCTGGAGGATGAGTTTAGGACTGGAAGTGATTTGGTCTGGTTTGGGTGGTGTTTGTGCTAGTTCAATGCTCTGGAGTGTTTCCACCTTTGTGAATGTTGTTTGGACATGAAACTCAAAGCGGCCACATTAGAAATTATGTTGGGCATGGCATGGTACACCCAGGCACCACATAAACACACACATTAGTCAGGCATTGAATAAATACAAAAAGCACACTAGAGAAATGAGTTGTTTCCTGTAGAGCAGGTGTTGGGAATATTTTTAGTAAGGTGCAAGTTTTTCACTATTACACATTACTGAGTTGGTAATTTTTTTTTGTTGTTGTGATACTTACCTAGGTGGATTTTTTTTTTCAAATGTAACAGTAAGATCATAATTGTGAAATACTGTTGCAATACTTCACCACAAAACCAATCTCTGGACCTCCAACCCAGCTTTCCAATAGCCTAAAATATATTTTATGGGTCAAAATGATTGTTTTCTTTTATGCCAAACATTCATTCATTCAATTTCTTTTCCGCTTAGTCTCTTTTTTAAACTGGGGTTGCCACAGCGGAATAAACCGCAAACTTATCCAGCACATGTTTTATGCAGCCGAAGTCTTCCAGCTGCAAACTATTGCTGGAAAACATCCATACACACTCATTCACACACATACACTATGGACAATTTAGCCTACCCAATTCACTTGCACTGCATGTTTTTGGACTGTGGGGGAAACTGGAGCACCCGGAGGAAACCCACATGAACGCAGGGCGAACATGCAAACTCCACACAGAAACGCCAACTGACCCAGCAACCTTCTTGCTGTGAGGCGACAGAACTACCTACTGCGCCACCGTGTCACCCTATGCCAAACATCATTTGAAAAAAGATATTTTGTAAATTTCCTAATGTAAATGCATCAAAGCTTACTTTTTGTTAGTGGTATGCATTACTAAGAACTTTTTTAAAGGAATTTATTTGGACCTTCAGATTCCAGATTGTATTTCGGCCAAGTATTATTAGTATTATTGTCTTGTCCTAACTAGGCATGGGCAGGTATAAGATTCTGACAGTATGATAACCTTAAAAATATCACGGTTTTACAGTATCACGGTATAATGAACACTGCTCTAAAATATACAGTTTTTAAATGTCTGGGTAAACAACAACATTTTTATCCATTGAACACAATATATATATATATTTATTTATAAAAACAAGCTTTGAAATATTATATTTAAAATTTGTTTTGGAACAGTAGCTTTTAATA
>CAIGQZ010035027.1:13228231-13253500 GCA_903798205.1 Danio tinwini
ACACACACACACACACACACACACACACACACACACACACACACACTTACACAAGCGTCTGAGAGTATCATATCATCACTGATACTAAGGCTAAATGGGTAGTTCTCAGTTGTTTGGCCTCCGTCCCATATTTGGCATATAGAAGATACTTGACCTATTAACTGTAGTTCATTCTATCATTGTTCCCATTTTCAATTCTTATCGCATTGGGGCATCGGTTTTACATTTTTAAAATGATAGCTAGAGCCTATCTTGCTTGCCATTCATTTAGAGGAGTCTTGAATCCATGAAATGTGCCTTAGGGGTTTTTGGGGATTAAAAAATCGGACACACGCATCACTTTAGTTAACATTCAATTCAATTCAATTCACCTTTATTTCTATGGCACTTTTACAATGTAGATTGTGTCAAAGCAGCTTCAAATAGAAGAGTATAGTAAATTGAAACCGTGTCAGTCTAGTTTTTAGAGTTTAAGTTCATGAAACAGGAAAAATGGTGCATTGCACTTCAGCTTTTTAGAAAAAAAATACATTGAAACCCATTAGATTTTTATTTGTTGACTGATAAACACTGCACACAAAGTTGCATAAATAATCATTAATAATATGGCTCTGCCTGATAATGATATTTTTATGACAAAAATGGATACTATTTTTGTCAAATGTAAAATAAAAATCTAAAAATTTAATTTATTGTTTTAAATATTAACCAATTGAGGGCGTCACAGTGGCGCAGTGGGTGGCACAATCGCCTCACAGCAAGAAGGTTGCTGGTTTGAGCCCTGGCTGGGTCAGTTGGCATTTCTGTGTGGAGTTTGCTTGTTCTCCGTGTTTGCTATAGGTGAATTCAATAAGCTAAATTGGCCGTAGTGTATGTGTGTGTGAGTGCAAGAGTGTATGGGTGTTTCCCAGTGTTGGGTTGCGGCTGGAAGGGCATCCTCTGTGTAAAACATAAGTTGGCGGTTCATTCCGCTGTGGTGACTATTACTTTGCAATGCCTTTGTAATGCAGAGTGTGTAAGCAAGCACTATATCTAAATGTAAAAACATTGTACTATCACATCAGCCTGTCCTTAAACAAGATTTAAAAACAACACTTTGACACCTGCACACTAACAGAGACAGACAGATGCCAAAAGACACTTTAATAGGTTTTGTTAGATCAGTGAGTTATCACTGTCAGTGTCCGATGGTGTTTATCGCAGCATATTTTTTCTATTTGAACATGCTTAATCTGTGCATTTTGGGTCGTAGAATGCCTGAGAATGAATGGACTATATTTGGTGACTGTTTACATTTATGGGTGTTTGTTGGTGCATCGAGAATTTGCCTTTAAAAGGTGCAGTATGTAAGTTTGACACCCAGTGGTTGAAGTAAGTATTGCACTCCTGGATCAAAATAAACACAAGCACGGGATGTCAGATTGAGTACAGGAGCGAGTGATTTAAACTGTGTTCTAAATAAAAGCAACGACACGCGATAGAGGGAATATTTTCCATATTAAAAGGAGTTTTGGTTCTAACCAACACCTTGAATTGATATATTAGAAACTGCTTCTATTTCTCACAGCTGAACATGTGAAACCTATGACAGTGATCAACTCAGGTAAACCTTGTGTGTTTTATTCAGTGCTAAATGCTAACAATGCAAGTTTGAATGCCATTTTACATGACATGCATTGCCATATACTGAAAGCAGAAGCAGATAAGTTCACCTCAGATCTTAAAAATACAATAAACTGTTTGAAATTGAACTTTAGAATAAACACATATGAGTAATTCAGCATCTACATTTAATGATGTTAAAGAGGGTTTACATGTATTAAATAGATTATAAACCTTACTGTTTTGTGTGAGTGAGTGCATATTCTGTGCTTCTGAAAGGCTGTATTTAAATTTCTGTCATGTTTTGTCTGGTGCAAACAGCCAAATTGCTCATCACTGCGTATCTCGTCACAAAGCGTGTTGTTAGGACACGCAGTTACAATGTAACCTGCTCACCAAATGTTTACGTTTGTAAGATTTAAATTATTTGCTAATTAATAACCTCATGTGGAACTGAATCTGTCTCATTTCGACGTCTGATACTGTCCATTTCGGTCACGGATGTATGGTTTCAGAGCCTTTCTGAATGAATGAATGAAATACGCTGTTTTCCAACAAGGCAACCTGGGGTACTGAAATATAATTGGCTAAACTGGCATTGTGCAGGTTAAATTTACTTAAACAAAGACAGTGTTCCGGCATGGAAAAAGCATTTTCAAAGAAGAATATCTGACTTCAGCATTGTTTTTCAGTTAAACAAGTATGTTCACTTGGGATGTTTCTTAAATATTTGCACACATACCTGGATTATTGTATATTTATGCTTTAGAAGAGTCAAAAACTTACATACAGCACCTTTAACAATCCATTAAGCTGTTTATTACTTTATTTTGACAAAGTAAAACAGTTTTGTTGCATTTACATGACGTCACACATATTTGATTAAAGCGTAATCACATCTATTTAAAGAATCATGCCTCATTTTGAATTATGGATTTACGTTATATGTTATCCATGTGTTTCAATTTTGTGTCTTTGTGCATCAGCTTCACATGCAGCATTATTGTATTGGTAAAGTCATAAACAAATTATCCCACAGTGGAATCCCTTGTTGTTTTGCGGGCAGTGATGAGATGAGATGAGATGAGATGTGGAGTCTTCCCATGCTGTCTTTTGCCATAATTAGACCACAGGCACTCAGGACTGTGAGAGATGGTGCCATCCAGCATGTGGCAACACTTTAAGATTCCCCAAATAGTGACTCTGCTTTAAACAAACATTGTTCTGCGCTCTGTATTAATCTCTCATCCACAGTTCTTTCTCAAGGGCTTAACAAATATCAATGCAACTCAAGTTTTTTTTAAAGCAGTTTGTTTGTGATAAATCATAATTATAAATCATAAATGTCAATCATGTGAATGTTACTCTGACTACACTGGTCATACTGTTTGGAAAAGCTGTGTAGAGAAAAATATATAATACAGGGTGATTAAAAAAAAATACAACTTTCGGGTTGATGTCACTCAAGTGTCTGGAGAGGGTCATATTGAACTTTTATGAACTTGTTTTCTACTGAATTTTTTTTGTTAAGTACACTTTACATTGATTACAATTGACCAACGGTTTCATCATGTTTCTTTGATTAAATACAGATTTTTTAAGTTGTGTAATTCTTTTTGAATCACCCTGTATAATATGCTTGGATAGCTGGTTTTGAGTCATGACCTGGGTCATGTTTAATATAGTTACACTGTTAAAAAAATCTTTAAAATTTACAGTATTTATGGCAGTTTTGGTTGCCAGTAATATTGTAAAGTTTACAAGTGTAAATTAAAGCACAATTACAGCACAATAAAACTAGTACATTTGTAATAATTACTAGTGCACTTGTATATTTTACAGTACTGGCAACCAAAATTACATAACATTTTTCTTTTTGTACCTTCTTCTTGCTTCTCCACTAGAGACTGTTTAAAAAAAGATTCAGGCTGGAAACTTAGTGCAAAAAAGGTCCAGTTCATTTGCAACTTGTCATGCAAACTCAACAGTGCAAAGGAGGTATCAAAACTAGGCATAACCAGTTTCAAGGTTTACAGCGGTTTAAAAGAGTCAAGGTTTTAATACTGCCAAAATGTTCTGTTATACTGTTCCCAAGGTATATGTATATATATTTTTTTATGTATTTTTTGTGTGTTGTAAAGAAATCTGTGTTTTTGAAACTAATGAAGAGGGCAGAAGTCAGTGATTTTTTTTTTACTATGTTTACTGCTCCAAAATATTAAACTAATTTTTTTATGAAATATATTGTGTTTAATGGGGAAAAAGTTTTATTTTATTTTATTTTTTTACCCAGACATTTAAAAAGAACTTATTTTAGAGCAGTTATTACATTACCATGATGCCATGAAACCGTAGTATTTTATCCAAGTTTATCATACCATCAGAAACTTATACCATGCCTAATCAAAACAGAGACTGCCTGTTGAAGATGGTCTAAGTTTGGTTGGACTGGAACTGGCTTGTGGAAATGTGAAAGCAATTTGAATGTATTAATCCTGCAAAGTGAGTAGCTTGTACATCAGCTTTTTCCTCAAAAGAGTCTGTTTCATGTGAGGCAATTCTCGAGTCAATTCTCAAACCTTGATTTGACTCAATGAATGTAGATTTATTACAATTGCTTTTAATATTTGTAAAAATGAACAGTACACAGTAATTAGCTTACAGATGGTAAATTATTAAAAATAGCTATAGACATTTATATTAAAAGCATAAACAGAACACACCTCGCTATTTCAAATGCAAACAATAAAGATTTATTTTCAGGGGGTTTTCAGTTTGTTTTTAATAAAAACCTAGAATTGGGTGTAATGGGTTAAACATCATGAATTACCACACTTTTTAAAGCTACTGTACTGTTAAGATTTAAGCGATGTAAGACACGCATGCAGTCAGCGTGTTGAAAGATAGTCAATTCAATCCAGTCAAAACCTTTAGAGCTAATTTGCAAATAGATTTGGTAACAAGTTCAAGTTGGGTTTTTTCATTGATCATTTTCTCTTTTTAGTAAGATGTTTTTAAAGGTAATGTTTGGTGAAAGCTCATTGAGAGTCTCGATTATCATCTATGGATCTTATGGGGTCACTGAAACATTTCCATTGCGCAAAACCTTCTTAATATTAGACAAGGCAAGGCAAGTTTATTTATATAGCACATTTCATACACAATAGTAATTCAAAGTGCTTTACATTAACAAGAATAAAAGAAACAAGAAAATAAGGGAAATAATATTAGAGATATGTTTCAGATAAAATGGTTCTGCAATGGCATCTCTCTTATTTTCAATTTTTTTGTGGCCATAGCTGATGTGACCCAAAAACCCTAGTAATTAATGGGACAGAACCTCTCATTATACATTTTACTTCTGTTCTAATTCCACTTTTCCTGCAATTAGCTGAAAAGCCTTTACTAAACCACAAGATCCAGTGCTTTTTTGAGAGCTAAGTGTCTACTTGTGTCTTTCTGAAGGAGCCTCTCCAAACAACTCTATTTTCCTTTGTTGGTTTGTTTGAGGCAAATTACATTATGAGCTCCATCATCCTCTTCAGCCGTTTTCGGATGTTTAAGCGTCACTCGCCTAGCAACCGCAAGCCTCTTCAGATGGTGCGGCATCTCCCTGGCAACCTGCCTGGCAGGGGTCACCGCGGTCAGGCTTCTGTGAACCCCCCCCTCAAACTCTTCCCCATGGAAGGCGGGCCCTTTGCACTGGGGTGTGTGTGCGATTAGTGCACGTGTGCTGTGGTGTGGAGGAGGTGTGTGTGTGTAGAGCAGAGGAGTAGGGAAGTGTGAGTGTTTGTGGAGCTCAGGAAGAATAAACGAACACGGTCATGCCTGTCAAAGGGATCAGTTTCTGGGGCCACAGGAAGAGGAAAAGCCCCTACTCAGGTAGAGTCAATGAAGGAGGGAATGAGATTGTTGGTTTGTTTTGTTTCTAATGGTTCGTAACTTAACTGAGTACTTAAGCTGTGTGTTAAAGGGGGTTAAATGAAAACAAAAGAGTGTTTATTAACCTCTTTATTCAAATGAATGCATTTATACAGTGATTTGATAATTTTGTCAGTGCCTAAATTGATATTCAATATGCAGTTCATCGTTATCATGCATTGCAATGCCATTTTGGTGGATGTAAACAAAAACAATAGTCCCAAGGTATTTCCTGTTTTACATTTTTCATTTCTATGGCTTCCGAGAATCCAAAAAGAGCCACAGATTGATAAATAATGTTATGATAGCTGTTTTAACATCAAGGTTATGATTGAATTGCCTCTTGTTATAAAATAGTTTGATAACACACAGGAAATGTTCATGGGCCAGTGACATTACCACATTGAAATGACCTATACATCTATTTGCTATTTATTTAGTTTTGCCTGAACTGTCATTGTTTTTAAACTTTTGCTTGATCAGTTTTCAGTTTTTCTTGTCATTATTATGTCCACTTACATTCATTTTGTATTACATCACAATATCTTGCACTCTTTTATTTATAATATTTCTACACTTATTGATGCTGACCTGCAGATGTGGATTTCTGCACCTCATTGAGTGTCACAGACTCCATCTTTTCTTTGTCCGTGACTCCTCCCCTTTCTCTTGACTGACAGCTGAGACCTCATAGTGCAGTTCTGTGAAGTACAAATTAGATGTTACTATTCTGTCTGATCCAATGCTGAATTACTAAAAGGTTAGACCATCAAACATTCACTACCTATCCAGTCTTTTATTATTGTTAGAAAGGTAGATTAAGAGTCAAATTTGTATTGACTAACAAAGGCGTTAATAAAGGTTAAACAGAATTGTGGGCATACCTTGAGATGTATTAAGTGTATTTTGTGTGGTAATTCGACTACATACCATCTCGAGGTTTAATTCACTCTTGATTAAACACAAACACAGACTCACAGAATAGATACCCCTCCTCCAACGGCACCGATTTTTGGCAGTGTTCATTATCAGGTTTGAATGTCCAACCGTGTCTCGAAAAAGTGTTAGATTTGCTTGAATCTAATTTGCTTTTACTTGGTGCAGACGTGCCACAAGGTGAATTCTAAATGGAATATAATTAGCTAAAACTAAATGACTAAACTATTCATTTATTTTGAAGTGTGGTTTTAAGTATTCATTTACTTTTGTAATTTTTCTGAGAAAAAGTGTAAAAAAGAAAAGTGACTTGTGTAATGTATAAGGCTGAAACACACAAAATAAACATGTTAATCAGATTATTAAATCATACTTCAAATAATCTGAATATTTACTAAAAATATATTAAAACACATAAAATCTAAAACAATTCAGCTATTATGAAAATTTTGTGACAGCAAAAAAGAGAAGAAAACCTGACAGTAATATAAAAGGCGTAGTTAACACTAAAATGTAAATTTGCTGGAAATTCCTTAATCCTTAAACTATAAACATTCAAAAATAATTTTTTCTGCTTGTTTAAACTACTTATTTAAAATAAGCTGAATCAACACAATCTCAATCCAGATCATTTACCAAGACTTTAAATAAAAGAATAATGTTCATCTTCTTCCAAAAACTAATTATTTTTCTCCACACGACATTGGGGTATTTATAGCGGCGCTCAATTTATGTTTTGCCCATTTATGTGGCTAATTTAGGCTATTGACTTGCATTTCATAAATCATCAACGACAACAGTTCTAGCGAAAGTCGTTTTCATAGTCTACTGAATAAAACAAGTCACCTACAGTATATCTCGGTTGAGTTTAAAACCTTTTATCTGAAATAGTCCAATCACAAGTAGCCATAGGAGTTGTATAGTATTATAAGGTATAAACAAGTGATTGCATAGTCACAATTTAGACATGTGGCCTTTTATGACATAACAACAACCTAAATTGTTGTAAATGATTTCAAAAGGGCACTCACTACTTGGCACAGTATAACACAAATAAGACGCATCATTATATGTGTAGAGTTAATTGATGTATCAGCTTTTGTTCTTTATTAGTTTTACTTGGCTAATGAGTCTCTTTTGTCTCTTTTCTTTCCCTCATTGCTGCTGTTCCTGACCCTTTCTGCATCTCTCCTGTTGTAGGTAAGTCTACAGTTATTATTTATTATATTTAGACATCTGAACATAGTACAATGACTTCTTAAGGATACATGAAATAAATACTTGAGGACTTTTATGTTTCTAAATGTTGCCAAAATTCACTTGCAGAAAAATTTTGACTAACACTGAACTCACTCATTTTGTCTAATCAAATGGGAGGAGAATATCATTCGACTCATTGCATTCTGCTTTTAATATTAATATGAAATGCTTTTATAAAAACATTTATAAAATTTAATTTTGCATAAATATTAAATCATTTGCAAATAAATCATTCATTCTGGAAACTTTGAAACCTTCATTTATGTAACTGAGGATTCCACTGTAGCAATTTTTCCTACGTAATTTCCTTTGTAAGTTTGATGACAGACTTGGCTTAGGACTTTTCAGTTTTTTTTAATGATTAAAAAGAACATTTGAGATTGGTGCACTGGTTAGTTTACTGGTTAGTCCAGTTGGAATTAATTCAATAAATGTGTCTCTATGATTTAAATATATCTTCTTCTCATTAAATAAAATGATCTTCCTCAATAGACTGTATTTATATTTTATGCACATTTTAAAATGTTGCATAATCTTATTTTTTTTTCATTAGTAAATTTATTAATCCATCTATTTTCATTTTTTCCCCAAAATTGCATGAACTAAAACACTAATGACAATTTCAAAAGATCATTGTAAAAATCATTGATCTCAAATCTGGAAGTCAACTTATTGTCTTTATTCTTCAGGTAAGAGCGATACAGATTCAGCCACTGGAAAATTATTGGTTCGAGACTTTCAGTCTCCTTCACTTCTGATTTTTAGCCATAAAAAACTGCTTGTTATGCTGCTTGTTTTTTTTTTATTTTTATGTATAGTCATAAACTGTTTTTTGTAGAACAAATTAGTTTGACTGTTATCTACCATTTCTTATTCCTGGTCATTTCTCCCATAAGCATCTGAATTAAAAGACCTAAAACAATCGCAGAAAACCGCTTACCTCCACATTGCAGAGTAAGATCAATAGTTGAAAATCATTTTAGTTGATACACTGTGAAACAAATTCCTTCATGTTGTCCCAACACTTATCGATTAAGTTAACTTAATCATTTTTACAAATATAAGTGGATTGAACATAAAACAATTAAGTTGTCCCCAAAAAAACCTTAAGAATTGTGTTGTTTCAGCTCATTTTAAATAAGTTTAAACAAGCAGCAAAGGTTGTTTTTTAACTACAAATTAATATTCCCCAAGGCATTGCTTTGTCTTTTTTAAATTTCATAATTCAACAAGTTGTAATAGTTTTAATAGTTAGTAGTTTTTCATAGCTGAGCAAGCACTGAAGAGAGATTGTGACTGATGCAAGTGATGTAATGAAAGTTAAGCCCTGCTAACATATATCACATGACACGACCCCTGTTCTACAGCTCTTTGTGAGTGTAAAACCGGAAATGAGCCCTTATTCCTGGAGCTCACAGGTCACAGTGTGCACGATGAGGCCTGTTGTCCGTGTAGCAGGGCGGATGATTTACACCCTGCTGCTAACCTCTCCAGCAGGGCAGAGCATCAAGATGAACTCAAACTGGCTTTGGAATGGCAAAATGTCCTCAGGGAAAGGCCCATCATGGGGAAAAACAGTGTGTTTGGGATGGAACTTGCTGTGTTCATGATTTTTTGTGTAAGATGAATGCCTCTAAAGGATCTTGAGCTGTTATGACTGTCATTCATTATTGAGGTTTAATCAGCCAGTCTAATTATTAGAGCAGCTCGCCTGAGAGAAAGTGTGAGGTTTGTTGAAAAAGGATCTAGGTATGAGGTCATTATAAGAAAGTGAAGCTTGTGCTCCTGTGTGTGTGTGAACACCTTAAGGCTTGTTTCATTCCCTCTGAGTTTCGTCCCGTGGGTTATTAACTCTCATATTTTAGTGTTCACATTATTACTCCTTGTTCTTGCCAGAGGAGATAGAAAAGTATCCATCTCTGTCCATAGTTTCACTCTCGCTCTCATTTTTTCTCTTTCCCTTTTTTCATGGAATGGGAAAAAGGAATCCTGTTTATTTTATTTTTTTTCAAATTGTTTTTATTTTGTCCTGTACTCTGCTTTTTAGAAGTTTTGAGTTGAATTTTTTTTTCAAATGTTTAAAAAAAAAGCATTTTACGCTCAGCACGTCATATGCATTAATATCAAAATTTTAATTCCTTACATTTAATATAGCACTTTTTTGTATGCTCAAAGCCCTTTACACATTTTCAATATCCTCATCTGTGTAGCATCCACCTGGATGATGGCAGCCATATTGCGCACACCACACACCAGCTGATTGTTGGAGAGGACACAGAGTAATGAAGCCAATTATGATATGGGGATGGTTAGCAGGCCATGATGAACAGAGGCCAGTGGGCAAATTTGGCAAGGATGCCAGGGTTAAACCCCTATTTTTTTTTGAAGGACATCCTGGGATTTTTAATGACTACAGAGAGTCCGGACCTGGGTTTAACGCCTCATTCGAAAGACGGCGCTCACAGAGCAGTATAGAGTCCCCATTAATATACTGGGGCATTAGGACCCACACAGACCTCAGGTTGAGCACCCCCTGCTGGTTTCACTAACACCACTTCTGGCAGCAACCTATCATTCCCATGTGGTCTCCCATCCCATGCAGAAAGCTAGCTGCCGGCTAGAATATATGACAGAATAATTTAAAACATTAATATACTGAAACCAGGGGCAGCACGGTGGCGCAGTGTGTAGCACGATCCCCTCACAGCAAGAAGGTCGCTGGTTTGTTCCCCGGCTAAGTCAGTTGGCATTTCTGTGTGGAGTTTACATGTTCTCCCCGTGTTTGCATGGGTTTCCTCTAGGTGCTCCAATTTCCCCCTCAGTCCAAAGACATGTGGTATAGGTGAATTGGGTGAGCTAAATTGACCGTGGTGTGTGTAAATGAGTGTGTGTGGATGTTTTCCTGTGATGGGTTGCAACTGGAAGGGCATCCGCTGATGTGTAAAACATATGCTGGATAAGTTTGCGGTTCATTCCGCTGTGGTGACTTCAGATTAATAAAGGGAGTAAGCTGAAAAGAAAATGAATGAATGAATGAATTTTTGAAACCAAAAAGTGAGTTTTCTATATCAGAATTATTAGCCCCTCTGTATATTTTTACCCAATTTTTTTTATTTATTTTATTACGGAACAAAGATTTTTTCAACAAATTTCCAAACATAATAGTTTTAATGACTTTATAATAGGTAATAGTTTTAACAACTAATTTCTAATAGCTGAATTTATAATTTTTTTTTATTTTATTTTGACAGTACATAATATTTCACTAGATATTTTTCAAGATGCTAGTATTCAGCTTAAAGTGACATTTAAAAGCTTAATTAGATTATTTGGCAAGTTAGTGTAATGAGGCAAATAATTGTATAACGGTGGTTTGTTCTGTAGTCAATCGAAAAACTAAATATTTTTTATAGGGGGCTAATAATATTGAGCTTAAAATAGTAGTAAAAAATAAAAACTGTTTTTATTGTAGCTGAAATAAACAAATAAAACTTTTTAGAAGGAAAGTTATTATAGGAAAAACTGAAAAATGTCTTGCTCTGTTAAACAACTTTTAACTTATTCCAAATTTTTATTATAAAGAATAATAATAATAATAATAATAAATGTATTTTTTATTATTAAATTAAGTTAAAATAAATATTTATATATCTATGTTTTTAATCTTAAGTTATTTTGCTCTGTAGGTTGTCAGAAATATTTGAAGAAAATCTAACAAATTTACGTGTGAAATGCTGTTAAGAGAGAGCTTATGAAGGGCACAGCTTTTTCAGCAGTCTCTCTCTGTCACACCTGTAGACAGATAACGATGTATTCGCCTGAAGCCATCTGTGTTTAAATGTTTACATGAGATTTATCATGAAAAACAGAATTCCACTGTTAGGGAGGGACTGGCTGGAATGTTGTCCTGAGTCTGGGAGAGAGAAGAGGCCCACCTATAAAAATTCTGTCCTATAAACATTTTCCTAACCTACAATTGACAAAATCTTAAAGTTAGGAAAACATAAATAGACTGAATAATTGTAAAGTGCCAGGATAAGGGGGAGAAACTGTTAAAATGTTTAGTTTGTTTTTTGGAAATGATTGTCAATTACATCTGGACTTGCAAATAATGCTATAATTAAAATAAGCTTTTTGATTATTCTCCTTTGTTACAATTTCTTTTCTTAGTTTTTCTTATTTTCTCTGTTTGTTCAAATATCTGTGTATCTTATCAGTTTGTGAAGGAAGATATGAAGTGTAAAGCTGACTCGATAGAATGCTTTCCTCCCTGTGTGCTCTGAACCACTTTCTGTCTTTTATTCTTATCGTCCCACTTTGCATTTGTTGCAGTGATTGTCTATGGTTGTTTTGAGTTTAGCAGATCAGTAAGTCAGAATCTGCTGGTTGTATTTATGCATATTGCACGAGGACTAATATAATCTTCTCATGACTCAGACATACAGCTGTTTTCTTGTGATATAAATCAGTTTCCAAGAACTGTGATCATGAGACTTTCTCTAATTTCAGTTAGATACAGCACATTACACAACATACACTATTGTTTTAAAAACCCTGGTTTGTTTACAAGATATTTTTCAGAGAAACCCATTCACTGAAATTGATAACTACAAAACTTTTTTATAGTATGACAAAATAATAATACTGTTATGTGTACAAAATGATGTTAAGAAAAATATGTAGCTTTTAAATATATGGGAGATATTGAAAATGTATCAATATGTACAAAATAATGTACATATGTAAAGCATACCTGCTGAATGTAGCATGTTTGTTTATTACTTTATTTTTAAAAATACTTTTGTCTGTTAAATTCTTATTATTTAATGTTTAATAATATAAAGAAATCAGAAGAAGGTATTGAGGTATTGTAAACGTTCCAATTTGTATACTTCTTGAAACACTGGCAAATATGATTCAAATTAATACAAAATAAGCCAGCAAATCTGTCCGTACTTGATTTAATGTACTGAGGTGTTTGATGAACAAGGTCAAACACCACTGACCATTTGTAGACACCATTTCATATTCTACACTTTAAAAAATGCTGGGATAAAAGCATCTAATTTTTGGCAATCCAATGCTGGGACAAAAAAGGTCGTACTCAAAGCTGATTTTAGTAAACTTTAGCTGGTGTTAGTAAACTTTAGTAATAAAGTTTATTTGTATGTTTAAGTGAGCATGCATGGGTTAAATGCTGGGTTAAATGGAACCGAAAATGGGTCAGAAATATAATCTATAGATTTTTGTGAAGTTTATTAATAAACTAATTTCGAGAGGATCACGTGCTTATGATTGACCACAGCTGCTCACGCATTAGCTAATCATGAACCTTCAATCATATGATTCCTAAATTACTATAAATAACCACAGTTTTCATTCCACAATTATCTTTATCTGGAGGAAACCCCCCTTTCTCCCCTTCTCCTACCTCTTTCACCTAGATTGTGCGGCACGGCAGCCCAGTGGTTAGCACTGATGCCCCACAGCAAGAACATCACCGGTTCTGGTCCTCGTAGGGCCAGTTGGCGTTTTTCTGCGGAGTTTGCATGTTCTCCCTGTGTCCGCGTGTGTTTCCCACAGGTTCCCTGGTTTCCTACCGCCATCCAAAGATATGCATCATATGTAGACCGACTAAGCCAAATGGGCACCATAGTCTAGCTCCCAGCATCAGTATCCTTCTCAAAGTAGTTAATCTTAGCCACATCTTAGCCACTTAGCCTCTTAGGGGAGTTTTTAAGACCTACCTGAGCTCAATTTCCCCTCTCGCCCTGCAAACGGGAGGGAGCCCTGGGCTTGAGGATCCCTTGAGCTCAGAGCTTTCTCCCTGGACAGAATGCCAACAAGCTTATTATAAATGATCAGCTAAGTGTGAACTCTTAAAGTGACTAAAATGTCTAAAAACAAAATAAAATACAGCAATAGACTTCAGCAATAAAAATTTGATTCATTTAACAATAAAGATATCTACATGTTATGTTTAAAATGTAGCACAATATCACAAATACTGTGGAGCCAATAAAATTGCATCAAAGTGTCACTACAACTGTCAAATATGATATTTTCGACATTAAGTGCATTACAATATATATATCCCAAGATGTAGAATCATCAGCAGGAATAATCATATCATTGTAGTGTAAAAAATTTAAAGTATTTAGAATTAATCATGTTAATATAATTCCAAGAAAATACATTTGAAACATCAAAACATTTCATTACATGTACATAATTTTTTTTTTATATTTTTTGAGGGGTTTTCACCTTTAATAGATAGGACAGTAGAGAGTATTGACAGGAAAGTGTGAGGAGCAGAGAGAGGGGAAGGATCAGCTTAGGTCTCCGTGAGCACCGGAGTGCATGTGTCGATGCACTAATCACTACACGATTGGCGCCGACATACATAAACCATTTTTAAGGTGAATACGATTCATCAATTGTAATTTAATTGCAAGATTAGAAGTTTTTTAGAACTAACAGTTTACAAAGAGGATGGCACAGTGGCTCAATTCAATTAAATTCTAGTTTATCTTTGCTGTGATTTTCACAATTATCATTCCAAAGCAGCTTTTCAAAAGGTGCACATTATTAAATTACAATCAAAATCACAGAGTTAAGATGTTGATCATACAGTGGACAGTATGGAAACTATATTTTTTTATATATTTATTTATATATATATATATATATATATATATATATATATATATATTTATTTTTATTTTTTTTTATTTTATTTTTTTTTCTACACTTTAAAACAAAACAAATGTGCTATATTAGTTTAATACTGCCAGCGAAGGAAGGAAATTAAAAATAGAACAGAAAAACATATTTCACGCTTCTCATACTATTAAAAATGACAAGAACAGACAAAATAGATCATGCAGAACTAACAATGTTTTCCCAGTACGTGCTTTGACGCAAACAGACATGCATGGCCACCTGTATTTTTTGTTTTTTCATCCCCCATTTTTGTAACATCGAAAAGCATAATTTGGTCTGTCATGAGGCCATTAATGTACCTCTTTATTTCAGGTCACTATCTGACAGACTCGGGTCTTTCTCACATGCGGCTTGAGTTCAGATTTCTCAATGAAATCACAGTGGCCTCCTGTCACTCATGTTTGTCCACCATCTTTATTGGCATGCGTCGCTTGTGTCTGACAGCTGGATGTGTGTGAGTAGTGTGTGTGTATGTGTGTGTGTGTCCTGCTGCAGAGGGCAAAGCGCCAGTGCTGTGTCGGCCGCCCTATTGTCCCGTTAACAGACGGCTCTCCGCCATGCGTCTGCCTGATCAGCATAACACAGGCTGACTTTCTCTTGACCCCGCTTTCGCTCAGCTCCTCCTAAATCAGACAGTAATGGGCCTGTGGAGAGTGCAAGCGTATGGTTCGCTGACAAAGGAAGGTGGGAGAGAGTGGTGAGGATCTCCTGTTCTTCATCTTGGTTTATTTAAACAGAAAAAGGATGGCTGTAGATTAGCCAGAGGCTGCGGACCCTCACACTTCAGCGGCTCTTACTCACACTTGTTCTGCTTTTCTTTCCCTCTCTCCTTCAGTTAGATTAATCACCTCAGTCTCTCACTAGGGCAAGAAATAGGGCTCTTTGGTCACTAGGACTTTTTCTTCTACTTGGTATTTTTAATTTGTGCCATTCTAAGTTATAATGTCTTCAGATTTTTATTTTTTCAAAATTTTCTTTGTATTTATTTTAACATACTCCTAAAAATGCGTGATTAAGTAAAATAAAATAAATAAATAACGATCAGAACAAACAAGTCACTAGAGATTTCACATAAATTTATGTCATTGTCGCACAATTATATAGTTTTTTGATAGTTATAATGTTACATTCTTTATAGGGCTTACAATCCCACTAGTCTACTCTTCAGAAATAAACATGGGAAAAAAGTATAATGAATAGGACCAGCAACTAAAAAAACCAAACAGCTTTGAGTCCAAAATGCTTTGTAAATACTTCACATGTTGTACATAGGCAAACAAGAAACATGGATTACTCATTGCAAAACACTCCATAGTTACTGGGGCGGCGCAGTGGGTAGTGCTGTCGCCTCACAGCAAGAACATTGCTGGGTCAGTTGGCATTTCTGTGTGGAGTTTGCATGTTCTCCCCATGTTTGCGTGGGTTTCCTCCAGGTGCTCCGGTTTCCCCCACAGTCCAAAGACATGCACTACAGGTGAATTGGGTAAGCTAAATTGTCTGTAGTGTATGTGTGTGAATGAGAGTGTATGGGTGTTTCCTGGTGATGGGTTGCAGCTGGAAGGGCATCCGCTGCGTAAAACATATGCTGGATAAGTTGGTGGTTCATTCTGCTGTGGTGACCCAGATTAATAAAGGGACTAAGCTGAAAAGAAAATGAATGAATAAAGTAAACTCCCATTTTATTTATAAACCAATTTTGATGGGATCCCGTGATTATGATTTACCACAGCTGGTCCCGCATTAGCTAATCATGATCCTCCAATCATATTATTCCAAAGTTACTAAAAATAACCAGTCTTTATTTCACATTTATCTTCGTCTGGAAGAAACCCCCCTTCCTCCCCCTTCTCCAACTTTTTTCTCATAGATTGGGCAGCACGGAGGCCTAGTGGTTAGCACTCTTAGCCCCACAGCAAGAACACTGCTGGCCCTGGTCAAAGCCATGCTGGTGGGTTTTTCTGTGCGTAGTTTGTATGTTCTCCCCGTGTCCGCGTGTGTTTCCCCCGGGTTCTTCTTTTTTCTCCCACCATCCAAAGATCTGCATAATACATAAAAGATTAAGTAAAACAGACACTTTGTCTAGTTCCCTTCCTTCCCAAAGTAGTTTAGCCATTTCAGCCGGGAAGTTTTTGAGATCTAATTGAGCTCAAGCTCCCCTCTCGCTCTGTGAACCAGAGGGAGCCCTGGGCTCGAGGATCTGCATGCCAAACAAGCTTATGATAAACCATCAATTAAGTGTGAACTCTTGAATTAGCATTTTGATATGCATCACAGGCCTCTTTCAAAACCATTAAAACTATTAAATAGTTGTACACTGTGTACAGTATTTAGTTTGATATGACTAAATGAACCTGATTTTGTTGCTTCAGACCATAACTGTTGTTAGGTCAAGTAAAAACAATGATTGACAAATCCTTTTTTCACCTCGCTGCTCAAACTAAACTAAAAAAGATTTTCCTCCACTGAAGAACCTTTAAGAAGTCGTCATTAGAGCAGATCTTGCACTTACCATGAGTCATCATGGAGTTTTCATGCTCCACACGGGTGACTCTTCTCTCCAAAGAACCGTTGAGGTTTGTGGCTGGTTGCCAGATTGGCTGTCAACAGATCAATGGGACGTGTGGAGTCTCTGCCAGTTTAATTCTCCTCCTGATTGTGGCTGTTTTCTGAGAGGTTCCCCAGGGGCGCCAGGTCTCTTAGTATGCTAATCCAACAGCATTAGATAAGCCCGGCTTTCACTCTCTGTTTAGCAGTCACACAAACATTAAGACAAATGACAGATTTTGTGGTCGAATGAAAGAAGTTGAAAAAGTCCTCACTCATGAAAAGATTTTGCCTGCTTACACAACACAGTATTCTTTATACAGGACCTGAAAAGCTTAATTATTCACTAAAGAACGTTCTTTTCCCTTTACGATTTTATAGTCAAAGTATTATAATATTGTGTATGTATACATGTTTATTTTTCTATTTTTTCATGCCAAATATTTGCAGAATAATTAGAAAGTAATTATATAATGCAGTTAATATCTACCATATACCATATATTTGGATCGGTGCTAAATGAGAGGCATGTTAAAATTATGAAATGCATTTCAGTTCGCTTCAATTAAATTCATTTAGAGCTGACATATGCATGTTATTTACAATCACATTTATGTTCCTTAGTTTGTCTTACTCTTAATACTCTTCAAGTTCAGGGACTTATACAGAATGTACCAAATGAAGCTACATGTTTGCTCCATCAATGATGGATGAAGCATTTGAAACATGGTCTAGAAAGGGCGTGATTTTGCTGTCTGATCTTTATATTGATGGAAACTTTGCTTTTTTTGAACAGCTGTTACAGAAATATGACATTCCCAAATCACACTTTTATAGGTACTTGCAACTTCGGAACTTCGTAGCTTCGAATTACAGCAGCTTTTCACTGTGTCCCCCCATTTTTTAATACACTTAATTTTTGAATATAAATCGTTCAAAAAACAGACTTTAAGCAAGATTTACAAATTACTCAACATACATGATTTAGCATCCTTAGACTTACTTAAAAATAAATAGGAGACAGATTTACAAAATAATACAAGGAATTTTTTCATCATCCATATGCCTCAGACATGCTGTAATACAATTCATAATTGTTCATTGTTTGCACTGGTCTATATTCAGACTTTCTAAGATCAATGCTGACATAGATCTCATATGCAATCCATGTAGGCAGGCTCCTGCTACTATGCTGCACGTTCTGGACATGTCCAAAGCTTTACATATACTGGATTAGTATTTTTGAGACTTTCTCTGAGGCATTTGGGGTGGTAGTAGAGCCATTTCTTGCGTTGTTCGGGGTGGCCCCTGAGAATGCTCCTCTCAACAAAGACAAATTAAAATGTTAGCCTTTGGTTCTCTTCTGCCTAGAAGACTGATATTGTTTAAATGGAACGACCCTTCCACCAACACATAATCACTGGATAAGAGAAGTGATGTCTCATCTTAAGTTTTCATTTTATAAGGTCTGGCAGCAACCGTTTTTAACTCTTGTGATGGAAATGGACACACACAACATGACGGTATGAGAAAAAGGAACTAGTGTCATATTTTCATATCATGTTTTCATCGTTTATTTTCTCTATGGACATTTGATTATATATTGTTCCTAGATCAGGTGTTCTGGGAAAGGTGTGCTTTTTTGTTTGCTCAGTATAATGTAAAAAAAACTTGAACAAAAAACTTTGGGGAAATTTAAATATGTTTATAATGTTTTAAACATTATTTTTACTTAATAAACTTGCCAAATTTAATTTCTAATTGTTTTGGCCACTTTTTGTATTTCCTTATATGGCTATATATTTTACAATAATAGTTCCATCTATTCCCAGCCACAAGATTCAGACCTGCTTCTCATTCCAGTCCTGTGAGCTCACTGGTGATCCTGCAGTCTTTAGGGTAGAAAATGCCTGGGGTGATTCCAGCTACACAAACACCCAGCACGCACGCACACATTCACACATGATAGTTATGAACGTGTTCATTTGCATTTCTGTCTACATTCCCGTACAACAATGCCCGAGTGCTATTTACAAAGTGTGCTTGTTAGCATGAGCGAAACTCTATGATGACTGCTAATATACTGAAGGCACATCTAAATATATAACATCTTTTATCTAAAATGACTTACAGAAGAACTGAGTAGTTTAACATTGAGCCAGTGAAGAAAGTAATGCACAGTGGCAGGTTTATTAAATAGATTAGAAAAGCTAGAAACGTATGAGCTGGTTAAATGCTTAATTGCTTGTAGGATTAAATGGTGGTTATGGCAAACTGTATCCCACAATTTATTTAATAAAAATACAAATTTAAAGTGTTTTTTTCAATCATGTGATAAAGTAAGCACACAGGTGAGTGGTCTTGACAAACCACCTGTAGAAACACTCTTCTCTTTCTCTCTCTCTCTCTCTCTCTCTCTCTCTCTCTCTCTCTCTCTCTCTCTTTCTCTCTCTCTTTTATTGTATATTTTTCACAATTATTATAGATGTTTTAAGGCTGTAAAACCCCTCACTACGCTCTTTATATACTTTTCTCAGATAGGCATTAACATTTTCACACTTCTCTCTCATGTTTAAACACTTGCATAACTTTTACCTTCCTTTAGCATGTCCAGAATTCCAACTTTTTATGCGATGATTAGCAATCTTCCTCTGCCTTTTGGGTGCTACCGTGGGTGCCTTTGACAGTGCAAAATGTTTTGTCGACATTATGGGGATACAGTACAGCACTTCAGAGTCACACTGCTAGCGATCAAAGATTTACAGGTGACACAGATTTACAGATTATACAGGTGACACAGCATGAAGATTGATTGACAATGTTCTACAGCTAATCAGGATGCAGAACACAATGCGCGAATCAGAACACAATGCACTGTAAAAAAAAAGCATGTCAAATTGCACATAAAAGACTGCGAAAGGTGAACCGTGTGATAAGGGACCACTGTAATTAGCACTTCTTGTGTGTATTGCCTCTTCTTGTTGAATTGCTGAGTACCTCCTCAATTGTAAGTCACTTTTTTGACAGAAGCATCTGCTGAATGACTAAATGTAAATAGCTGCGTTCCAAATGGCACACTATGCACTATGCACTCATGCACTATGTACTTTTGCACTTACACACTCAACAGCATAGTACATGTATGTAGTGTCGTTCCAAATGGAACACTAATGTTTTATTTACTAAGCGGAAATTCAAACCGTTTCCCTGATGACGTTTTGACGGTTGCTAAATTATTGAAATAAATGACCAAAGTACCAAATAATACCTGCCATGAGTATAAACGCATTCACCATCAGGAGGCGCTATAATCGCTCTCGTAGGAGTTTGCTTTCACGATCCAAAATAAATAAAGTAATCCTCCAAAAGTATGTCTCCAACGTTTATTAGATTTGCTAGAAATATTTATGAATGTCTCCAATAGACCTACAGAACGGCAATGATGCGTCCTGAAGTAAAGTGAATCGGCCATAAACACCATCAAGATAAAGTTATTGTATGCAGAACCATAGAGCTTTATCTATAAATAAAGTATAATTGTGGAAAATATGTTCATCATAACTGAAAGCTTCGTTGTGTTTGGTGGCCTCACACATCACGCACCTGTCAGTCAGTCTGTCAGCATGTCACCTTAAAGGATTAAACAAATAATGCACAGCACTACTATGATTACAGAAACGTTTGCTCTGTTATAATTCACTTACAGTACGTTTCAATACATTTTGGTGCGGTTATAACCCGCTATTAGAAAAAACAACAACAACTAAATGTTTTGAATGAGAAGCTGTAATGTAGCCGTGGCAGGAATTAATTTTGGTGTTGCATCCTGCCATGGAAGGATGAATGTATCAGAAACCATGGAGTCATTTTAAATAATATTCTCTATAGTCTAATAGTTTAATAGTCTTGCATAAAGCATAAACTAGTTAATTTAGATATTTCCACATTTACCTTTTTTTTCTATTTTTTCCTCTCTTTCTTTTTACAGTGAATGTTTTGAACAAGCTGTACATCTACTGTTCAGCATGAATAAAAAAAAACTGGTAGTTTTGTCATTTAAAAAACTTGTTTATCAGCATACTTTTAAAGACTCAGCACAAAGCGTGTATACATGGCAACAAGTTACCACACTCTTACATTTAAAACAGATCCACCCACACACACACACACACACACACACAAACACACAGCTGTCAGTGTGACTAATATCATGGCTTAGGGTGGAGCATTTGACTTGTGCTAATAAGTAATATCTCCAGCTATACCGTGTATGATTGATGTTGAAATATAATGATATGTAAGTGCTGGGAACTGAACTTTTCCAAGAGCTTTAAAGCTGATATCTTGAACGCTTATTTAAGGTTTTCTTTGACCTTAATATGCATAACATGCTGCGAAATTGTGGAAACTCACATACTCTATCCAGTAGCCTACAGCTTCCTCTTTTTTCCAGGATGGCAAGATAGTCGGAGGAACAAGGAGATGAATGGCCTTTCAGGACCGACAGCACTTCTCTTTTTCCTTTCCTTCCTGTCATTCTTTCCCTCTCTTTAGCAGTTCATTTCAACAGTGACAAACAAAAGCAAAGCACAGTGTTTTTGATATGACACACACACTTACAGGAAGGGGAAAGGGTTGCTGACAGGATGGCCTAAAGAACAGATGGAATCTAGACATCACCCCTACGTCACATCACTCCATCAGACAAACACACATTTAAACAGACGTGTAAATGTGCACATGCATTTTTTTATTAAAAAGAGGGGAGAAAATACATTGAATGTTATATAGAGATTGTATAGTTTATATATTTGTATAAATGTTTAAATACAGTATTTCTACTATAGTTTGTTATTACATATTGTTATTAACAATAGAGGACAGCTGGTGCTGAGCGGAAATTACATAATAGAATTTTCCATGTCTGGTTTTATATCAATGGCCTTAAACATAACTGGTATGATATAATTAAGATATATAATAGTTTGAGGCACTTTGTTCCATCAGATGCTCTAAATGGAGTACTCTAAAGTGTTTAAGATATGTTTCCGCTGTTAGACAACTATTAGAATGTCATGAAAATATACATAAAGTACATTTGATTGTCAGGGCTAAATGAGTCTTCTGCTAAGTTTTCACTATAAATATCATAATATCTATCCCAATATAAAAACACAAACAAACATTAAACTAAAACTATATATCTTAATTCAGCTAAAAGATATGATTTTTGAACTTTTATATAATATAATTAATCAACAAAGCCTTCTTTTTAATGAAAACTCTAATGTTTCTGAAAGAAATGTATACATTATGCAAAATAATCTAATTTATGGATTAATGGATTCAGAGTATACATGCACTGATTAATGTCTTAACACTTTTCCCTCATACTATTTCTCTTGAGATATAAAGACATTGTTCACTCAAAAAGAAAATTTGCTAAAAACTTGCCTTCAGTTGCTATAAAAAGTGATTTTGAAAGACTTTTAGATGACATCCAAATAGAATTTAAGCTGAAAGTGTGATTTATAAAATGCAATTAATTGCTACCATTATTTTGAGAGTCAAACAGAAAATAATAATAATTAATATCTATGAATCTGATGGTGGCGACGTAGTGGCGCAGTAGGTAGTGCTGTCGCATCACAGCAAGAAGGTCGCTGGGTCGCAGGTTCAAGCCTCGGCTGGGTCAGTTGGCGTTTCTGTGTGGAGTTTGCATGTTCTCCCTGCGTTCGCGTGGGTTTCCTCCGGGTGCTCCGATTTCCCCCACAGTCCAAAGACATGCGGTATAGGTTAATTGGGTAGGCTAAATTGTCCACAGTGTGTGTGAATGTTTTCCAGAGATGGGTT
Source organism: Danio tinwini (assembly GCA_903798205.1). NCBI lineage: Eukaryota > Metazoa > Chordata > Actinopteri > Cypriniformes > Danionidae > Danio > Danio tinwini. Next base: position 13,251,071 of record CAIGQZ010035027.1, read on the forward strand.
GCGGCTGGAAGGGCATCCGCTGCGTAAAACACATGCTGGATAAGTTGGCGGTTCATTCCGCTGTGGCAACCCAAGATTAATAAAGGGACTAAGCCGAAAAGAAAATGAATGAATGAATCTGACAGTATTTTACACCAGTGCGTACAACATTACGGATCAGAAATGTCATCCTCCACACTTACTGTTTGCCACGGCTGTGATTAAAGATGAGAATGCTGTAAATAATATTGAGTTGTTTGTACAGACTTATCATTAGGAGCCACATGTATTCATTTTCACCTGTGTAGCCTAGATTTTTTTCTGTTTCTTTTCTAGATTTATTTTTGACTCTCAAAGTACCAGTAGCTGTTGATTTATGTTTTATGATTCACAAAGTACCAATATTTCAACAACAACATAAAAGTTAATATTCTACTGGGGAGAAAAAAGTTATATTTCTTAAATGGCATGTTGGTGAATAAATCAAACATTATATTTTGGCTCAGCCATTTGTTTAAATGACAAAAAGTTTGTCCAAAAAACAGCTTACTGCAAGTAACTCTTTGATGTCATTCATTCATTTTCCATCGGCTTAGTCCCTTATTTATTCATGGAATGAACCACCAAGTTATCCAGCATATGTTTTTACATAGTGTATGCTCTTCCAGCTGCAACCCAGTACTGGGAAACACCCATACACTCTCACATGCACAGACATACACTATGGTAAATAAATTTTTACATATAGTGCATGTGTTTGGACTGTGGGGAAAACCGGAGCACGCGGAGGAAACCCACACGAACACAGGGAGAACATGCAAACTCCACACAGAAATGCCAACTGACCCAGCTGGGACTCAAAGCAGTGACCTTCTTGCTATGAGTTGACAGTGCTGACCCCTGAGCCACCGTGTCACCCACATGATGTCACAAAAGATGTCGGAAGAGCTGACAACCAATCTAACTATACAATATCAAATTTAATCCACAGTAATAGCCAAGAGGACTGATTTTGTATCTCTCCATTTGAGAAGCACTAGTTTACACCATGTATCAATATCTTGATTTTTGTGTCAGTTTCTCTCTCCTCCTGGGCTTTAACCAACACGTCACTCTTAGGTAGTCTCATTGAGCCAGCGTGAGTGTGTGTGTGTGTACACAAGGTCTGCATTGTGTTGGTCTGCTGCGTGCATTCGTCACGAGAGACTTTAATCTCCCTGATAAAGGCTCTCGTGTTTTAGAGCTGACTCTATCAGGCCATCTGACTGGTTTTAGATGCCTTTTGTTTCTATTCACTGAAACGCTAAAATCCTCTACCTCGCACTACGAGTTCTGAGTGCAGGTTGGAGTCAAGGGTCACCATTTAGGGGTGAAGGGTCAACACCTGCCTTAGTTTTAATTGTAAAATGTGTGGGATGCTTGTAATTTTTTTTATAAAGAGTCTGCTTTATTAACATTGTTTTTGTTTGGCTTTATATATAACTTTTTTTCTTTTTGAAACGGTGTATTGTCAGTTTTGTTTAATTGTGTCTTTATTTGACAGATATCGGTCTGATTCATGTTAGATGTTTTTGTTTGCATATGGAAAGCAGTACTTGTTGTGGCCGGTGGTAATGTGTATTTTTTCTCATGTGGCAGCTGGCAAAGTCTTTTTATGCTTAATTTAGTCTGCAATTTAGAGGAAAGAGCTGTCCTTTTGGCCCCTTGTATACTGTACATACTGATGGAAGAATTTGAAACACTATACCGCCCCCATGTGGTCAAAGTCTAAAGACGCAGGCTCTGAACTTCATGGATATGATTTACATATTGGCAGGATTTTACAATAAGGACACTTTAAGAATGCATTAATAAACAAGAATTTTATTACTGTTAATTACCTAGAAATTATTTTTATTTAGTTTAAAAGGTAACACTGTAAAATAATGGCCCATTAATTAATGTATGTACTATGAACTAATAAATCTTGTACAGCATTTATTAAACATAGTTCACCATTTACTAATGCATTAATAATAACATTAGTTAATACCTGTTTTAACACATTTTAATCGTTTTTAATCATTTTTATTCTTTGTTGTTTTTCTTATACATGTAAAGCACTTTGAATTACCATTGTCTATGAAATGTGCTATATAAACTTGCCTTACAGCATTAAACCTAGTTCACCATTTACTAATGCATTATAAGTAGCATTAGTTAATGTACTGTGAGTAAACAAGAGCTAATTATAAACATTCATTCATTTATTCCCTTCGGATGCCCTTCCAGCTGCAATCCAGTACTGGGAAACATACACTACAGCAAATTTAGTTTATTCAATTCAACTATAGTGCATGTCTTTGGACTGTGGGGGAAACCCACATTAACATGGGGAGAATATGCAAACTCCACACAGAAATGTCAACTGGCCCAGGCGGGACTCGAACCAGCGACCTTCTTGCTGTGAGG
>CAIGQZ010035027.1:13258500-13303885 GCA_903798205.1 Danio tinwini
ATACACACACACACACACAAATGCTTAAAATAAAGTAATAAAAAAAACAAAAAATCCATTTATAAAACAATGGTATGTAGCTACATTTTTTTAAAATCTGATTTATTTACATTTCATTAAAACGTTTAATGAAAGGTTATATTAAAATGGAAATGAGCATCTCTGTTAAAGGCATTCAACCTTTCCGATCACTTTCCCTCTGGCGGGCCAAGTCAAAGGCCCAAAGGCCCATTACACCACACTTTACAAATTACTCAAGTGAAATACATTTATAAAATAATAGATTTCTAATACAAATTAATGCTGGATGTTAAAAAAATTGTGAAAAAAAATTGTTCTGAAGACTCATGGGATACTAAACACTGAAATAATGAAAATTCTGATTTTATTCATCTTTTTTTTTCTTTACAGGACCGAAGTTTATATATATATATATATATATAAACGTTACTTAAACTCTACTTCTATTCCAAAATATTATCGTTTCACTATATTTTAGATCAAATAAATGCAGCTGTGATGATGAGCAAATGTGTCTGAGTATGTGTCTACCTGGACATAATAAATTACATTGTTGTATTGTCCATTGTCAGCTCTTTCATGTAATGCTTTGTTCCTTTTTTGTCTCTTTGCATAAATGCTGCTGCTGAATGCACAAATGCAAATGTAGTTTTGGTAGATACAGAAGCTTCTGGTCCATCTATGTGTCTATTTCAAATTGGTGTTTAATGTTTTTATCTCAGTAGTCGGGCTCTTGGCCCTGGTGAATTATTAACCGTGGCGAGGGCATGGATGGCTGTTGATTGCAGTGTTGAGGATAAAGGTTGGATGGTCTAGCTGTGTGTTTTATGAGAGGAGCTGTTTGTTATTACATCTGGCTGTGTGGATATATGGAGGTTTTTTCTAGGACAATTGGACCACTGTGTGTCGGGTGACTGCGGCGGTGAAAGTTTAATCATTAATTGCACACACTGTATATTTACGACCTCGATTTGTTTGCCATTCCAAATGTGAAAGTCAAGCAGCCTGATTGATCTTACAGTGAAGCCATGTTTGAAGTCGGAAGGACACTGGTCGGTGCATTTGGGATTTTGTCTGCGGTTAGACTGATAAATTTACACAAACCACAGAGCTGCGTCTTTTAAGTGCTTACATATGCTTATGCATTCAGAGTACTTTTAGAAAATACAAAAGACAACTAACTAACAAAAAAATTATATGGTATTACTGCATTTTTAGAGGTGTGCCATGCTAATTCCATGGTATTTTTAAGTACTCGCAGACTCTCAACCCCTCATTTTCTCTGGCTGTGTGTTTGCCTTCAAAAAAACATCCTCTTTCCTGCACACATTTCTGCTGTTGTTTGTGGGAAGAAGCTAAAATATAATGATCATCTTGTTCTGAATATATGAAGAAAATATGTGAAAACAATAGTAAGTGTAATAAAATGAAGAAACCTACTGATGACTTCTGATTCCTTGTTTATTGGTTTTAATGAACATACAAACAAAAGCAAAAAGGAGAAAAACAAGGATACCAGTAAACACAAATATAGTAACAAAAGTCATAAACAATTTATATAAAAAAAACATACAAAAAGTCATAATAAATTATTAAAGTCCTGCTGTGATTGGGTAAAGTCACACTTATTATGAAAATGCAATGAGAAATCTAGAATGATATAACCCAGATTTTCAATCACAACTAATGAAAAAAATATCTAGGTATTTTTCATTTTCTGGGGAAAAATCCTCCAAACTTTGGAAGAAATATTTTATAAAAATATGAACTTATTTTATATATCAGAAGGATATCAGAACTTTATAAAAGGCAACAAATATTAGCATTTTACTCAAACCAATATTTAACAAATCCAGTAAAAAATAAAATAAAATTTAAATCTCTCTCTCTCTTAATTCAATTCAATTCAATTCAATTCAATAATTGCTTTATTGGCATGACAAATGTTACAAATGTTTTGCCAAAACACTTGCACAACCAAATGCATTTGTTCAAGTGTTTTAGAAGACTTGCTAATTCTCAACAACTGTCCACAGGAGGCTTGACAAAATGAAAATAAAATAGATACATGTACACAACATTATTTACATTCAATTCTTTACAAAAATTACTGAAAGCAAAAGCAAAGGCAGCATGATCAAACAAACTAATAGTAGACTATTTGTGCAAATACTGCTGTTTTGTTTTTAACCACTTTTTAAGAACACTACAAAAAATATTTATATTGCTTTCTAAATTTAGGTTGACAGATAAATCATTCCACAATCTGGCTCCCTAACAGAGAAAACAGATTGACCAAAGGAGGTCTTACACTTTGGCACTAGACAGTCACCATTAGCAGTTGCTTGTGTGACTCTGAGAGGTTTGATGCCTACTGATTAGATCAGAAAACAGCATTGGAACATGATTATTTAAACATTTAAAAAACTATTTAAGTTAATTAAATTTAATAAAACTATCAAAACTAAAAAGGTCATGTTTATATAAAACATCACAATGATGCCATCGCATAGGTTTAAGTCCATAATTAAGTCCATGCAAAAACATAACTTTTCACCAAACAACGAAACTCTTTCTAGGTTTTTTTTGTAGGCTTCTGTTTCACAGTTCTGTAAAAATACTCAAAACTGTCTCTGTTAATGTCTTTAAACAATTATAGTCACACAAGTGGCGATTTCATATCCACCACATCCGTAACGGAGAGATGTCACATCCATAATGAAGTTTTTTCCTCATAAATGCAAAAATATCTAATAAAATAAAATCAATCATTTTGTTTAATAGTGAGCGGACTCTTATCCTTTTGATTAGCATTGTTTCTTTTGGACTGTGCAGTTTAATTTACAGAATTTCTACAAAGTATGTTGTACACTGTAAACTCACAGACTTTTTTGGTCACATCCATAATGCGTGTTTATTTTCCTCATTTAAAAAATAATTTTTTTTACAGATTGATATTTTTTTTCATTCCACAACTCTGTGGTGAGTAGTTTTGTAAAAAAATAAACAGATGTTTCAATATAATGTTAACATACTTTCTATGTGGATTTATGTTTTAAGTTTTTACTGCAAATGGCACATTCATAACGCTGGAATTTCTCAATTGTTTATTTCACAATACGCATTTGTACTCTTTCTTACTAGTAAGTTTTTTTTATTTAATTTTTTGGTATCCCTGGTTTGAAACTCTCTACCTTAGAGAATAGTAGGATAGGGAGGGAAACCCAGAGGAGGAAGAGGAGTGGAGAGTGCAGTGGCTGGAGCTTCAGCGGTTGCCGTGCGACTAAAGGGGAGGAGCAGAGATCAGAGGCAGAGATCACAGAGCAGCAAGGGAGTGTTTGGGGGCTGGTTTAAGGTCACATTTCACCAGCACTCCAGTTGTTTGTAATCCTAAACTTTCAATCCCACACTCAGTGTATGTAGGTGCTCTCTCTGGACTACTGTCAGCCCTGCTCTGACGCTGCGTGGGCTGTTGTGATTGTTTGCTCGTGTATGTGTGGTGAAGTGTCAGGTGAGTGACGCTGGAGAGTCAGGAAGAGGATCTGGTGCTGACTGTCCCCAGCGCCAGGGAGATAACATGGTGCACGTCCACAACAGCACCTGATCCGGTTACCGCTGTTGAAAAAGAAAAAGGACGTTTGGGTTTATCTATCATCTCTTTTGAAACACATAATGGCTTAAATCCAGAAAAAACCTTTGGATGCAGTGTCACATGGAAGTAGTAAGCCTTGTAATGAGGTTTTATGTCTGATGGATCTGGAGTTATAAACAATGTTGAGCCGAAAACGACTTTAAACTGCACTGTGTTTCCAGCACGCTTGGAAACCTTAACAACTGGTCACATTGGAGTGGCTTTGAAACTGCACCGTGTCTCCAAAACTTCTCAGGTGAACGGCAATCCTCGAAAAAAAGCTAATAAATTTGTCAGTTGAGTGACTTTTAAATTGCACCGTGTCTCCTTGGTTGATGTCAAGCCTCAAAAACCATAAAAATTGGATTTATGGTCACCCTGGACTGGCATTTAATCTGCATTCTGTATCCTAGGTGGATGTCAAGCCTTAAAAAAGCTTCAAAATTGGTCTTACAGCCACATTGGAGTAACTTTAGAAGTACAGTGTATCTTTGGTGGACGACAAGCCTCAAAAATCCTTCGAAATTGGTCTTATAGTCACATTGGAGTGGCTTTAGAAGTGCGCTGTAATAATTGGTCTTCTAATCACATTGGTGTGGCTTTTAAACTGAACCGTGTCTCCTTGGTGGAAGTAAAGCCTTAGTCAGGAAAAGACCAGAGATTTTCCAGCCTGCTGCTTGGGTTAATTACTACTTGTGGGTTGGGATTTCCAGGACGCACAGTGAACCTTTTTTTCTCTCTCTAGCAAGTCACAAAAGACCTCCAGGTTGCGCAGACACCTGTGGATGTGGACTAGTCATTTTTTGTTTTCTGAGATGGTCAGATTTTTTGCAGGAGGCACATGGGTGAATTGTCCTGAAGCATACACCGTGTGATGATTACTTGTGAACTCTCACACTTTTAAGTGACCTGAAACTCATCTGCTGACTTTGAAGAGGGAATGATGAGGGACAGGCGTTCTGGGTCTTTTAGGAGGGACAAGACAGAGAAGCCGGTGCCGATCTCTCGGGCTCTTAGCTGGCTGAGTGTGTCCTCTCTGTCCCAGCAGACACGGAAACTGTTCCGCAGCCAGAACAGCCTTCATAGCCACTCACACACTCCACATGGAGGAGATGATGAAGACGACAACTGGGTTTATGAGCCCCAGCACTACATAGGTGAGGAGTCTGTGGGTGGGTGTGGTGGATGTGTGAGTGTGTGCACTTTGTGGTGAGAGACCCTGAGGATATGTGAGAGTCTTGAATGAAATGGTAGTTAAGTGTAATAAGGTTTTTTTTTTTTTTCATTTTTGTTATAGTCTTTATGTTCAACAAGGCTGCATTCATTTGATTAAAGACTAGCAACATTGTTAAATATTAGTAACATTGGTAAATATTATCTCAATAAAAAAATAGTTTCTATGGGAATATATATTTTTAAAAATATAAGATTTCAGCGTTTGGACTTTCAGCAGTGAAATTTAAACCACACTGAACTGAACTAAACTGAACTTCAACTCTGCAAACTGGACTGAAACAATTTACTAGAACTTCTATGTTAAGCTGCTTTTTATTTCAGCCTAAATGTGACGTTATGAATGTCTTTATTGTTTTGATCAATAGCATATATGTAGAAGCGTGCAGAAGGACTTTTAATTTTACAGTAACCTGGGTCAAGCGCTTCTGTTAAACTTTATGCAATTACAAAATAGGCGCGTTTAGGGTCTGTTTTCTTTAAAAATCAACGATCTTCACTGATGGATATACAATATAAATTGTGTCCCAGATTGTACAAGAATCACTGCAATAAATTACAATTTCCTGTGCTATGTCTTTAAAATATGAACATTTATTTTACTTCAGTGTTTTTAGTGATGTTTCTGCGCTCACCTGCTGATCCTGACAGGCACGTGCATGTAAAAGGCTTTTCATCTCATTTTAAACTTGAACAACTAAATGAATGCTGAAGTTTATTCAACTGAATTTATTTTAATTACACCATCAATGCTGTAAGAGAAACCGTATAAAATTGAATAAAGCCACATTAACCGTTCACCAGAAGTTTATCGGTATAGGAAGAAACACTAGCTGTGAATCTACCCTATTCAATGCATACTTGGTGAAAACCAAGTTTTTAATGTATTAATATTGTTTCAACAAGTAAATTTTGAACATTTCTCAACTAAAAAGTTTTGAAGGGCATTGTAGAATGTTTTTTTTTTATATAAAATCATTCTGTTTCAATGCTCTTCATTTGAAATTAATAATAAAAAAGGAAATTCACTGTTTTCAGCACTGATAATAATCAAATGAGTATATTACAATGTTTTCTGAATAATCATGTGACACTAAAGAAAATGACAGCTGAAAATTTGAATTTGCATGACTGAAATAAATTGCTGCTTATAATAAATTCAAACACAAAACAGTATATTAAATTGTAAAGATGCTGCAAAGCATCACTTCATTTGATCAAATAAATAAAGTTCTCATAAACGGACATCTTTTGAAAACATGAAAACTTCTTAACCATCTAAAAATTGTTATACATTTGATTGTATATATACTAGGGCTGCACAATATATCGTTTTGGCATCGATATCGGCAAGATATGCAATGTTAAGTTGGGATTATAGTCGATCAACAATTTAGTTTACATACGATTTGTGGAGTTATGCTTGTATAACTACAACAGAGTAAAACTTTGCATGTTTTCAAGGAATTTCAAGAAAGTGTAAAGCATTCGGGCACAATTATGTAAAACATTGGTAACTTTAATGAAGAAAATATACAGATTTATTAATACAATGAAGACTACAGTGTTATTTTACATTACTAAATTTCTCCGGAAAACCCTAAAGAAGTGTTTATTTACTTTTTCTTTGCCCTATTTTAATTATTCTTGCAATTGTATTTTTATACATGATCACACCTTACAAAATCAACCCAACAAATCTAAATGAATGATTTTTCACTAATAGAGCTATTCAATACATCTGGTGAAATTGTTTTCATTACGCAATATATATTGCATCAAAACAAAACATCGCAATGTCAGATTTTTCCAATATTGTGCAGACCTTATATATACGTATACATGCATAACAAAGTTACTGTCTCTTTTAGAAATGTGCTAGGTCTGATTCAGACATTTTCCAATGCTCTATACAGTAAACCAGTGATCCAGTTGCTCCAGGTCTGGTTTAACAGCTACTGGATTCCTCTATTGTCTGTGTATTGTCTTTGTTGTTGCTCCTGCAGGAAGTGAGAGAGTGGGTTGTTTACGAGGAGGCAGAAATTAGGTCACAGTCTTTTTTATTGCAGTTGTGTCTTTGTTTAAGTCGTTAACACGTCTTCCTCATGGACAGATTAAGTGAGGGCTGTAGAGGTTGACCAGAGGCCTTTGAGCTGCGAAATAGGAAGAGAGTGTTAGAAAACAGCTAAAGCAGCTTAAAGATGAGTCTGCGTAAATGGGTGATGTCACTGACTGGTGGTGATGTGTGTGGGTGTGGACCCAAGAGGAAAGATGCCCTCTTTGTGCCTACTAAAGTCAGTCTTTCCGGACACTGCTGTTCCGCTTTAATACTGAATGTCTGAATAATGTTTGTTTTGTTGATGTACTGAATTCGTGTTTATTTTTACATGTGAAATAAAGTCATCTCTGCATTAAAGTTGAGTTGAGGTAAGCAAAATTACTTGAGGAATTTAAGTATTTTTACCTGAGAATATTATTTTAATATATTGTGTGTTAACCCTCTAATATGTGATTTTTCACCACAATGGGCAGGTCAATAAAAGCTTTCTTAACATTTGAATTTGTAACGTTAGATCCTTACTTTTTTTTGTAGTTTCTTATATATAGAAGTAGGGCTGCACAATATATTGTTTGAGCATCGATATCACAATGTGTGTGTCTGCAATAGTCACATCACAGCATATGCAATGTTTTGTTGGGTTTATGGTTGATCAACAATTGAAAATACATGAGGTTTCTGAAGTCATTGCAAAGTATAACCAAACAGAGTGAAACTGTTATAAAGGCTTTTCATAACAGTTAAAAGCATTCAGAGACAACAACATTTGTAACTTTAATGAAGAATACATTTACCGAATTATTAATGCAATGAAGACTATACAGTGTTATTTTACAGTTCATTAATCAACTTCTATAACTGAATATTGTTTGACTCTCCGGGAAAGTCACAAAGCACCTTTTTCTCTGCTCTATTGTAATTATTTTTGCTTGCAATTTCAGTATTATTTATACATGATTCCCACCTTTCAAAATCAACCCAATCAACCCCCCCCCCCCCCCCCCCATACAACTATACAAGCTATATGGTGAAATTGTATTCATATCGAAATATTTATTGAAGAAAACAAAATATCGTAATGTCAGATTTTTTCAATATTGTGCAACCCTACATAGAAGCATTTTCTTGATAACTAGTTCGTCGTATTTTTATTCTTTTTTTTCTAATATGTACAAAATGTTTTAGTTTTATGGTTTTAGTTTTGCCTAATATTAAATTCAATAGTAAATCATACATTGAAAAAAAAACCATTCCAAAATGATTCACTCATTGGATTTACTCATTTTTTTAAGGTAGGTGTTTACAAACAATTTATTTGGGCTGAATTTAAAGAGCTCTTATTATACATTAAAAAGGGTCATATTTTGGTTTTAAAGGTCTCCAACAACAGGCTGATATGCATGGTCAAAAAACACTTTCATGGTCAAAAAACACTTTCATGGTCTTATAATATGCATTTATTCATTCATTCATTTATTTTCTTGTCAGCTTAGTCCCTTTATTAATCTGGGGTCACCACATCGGAATGAACCGCCAACTTATCCAGCACAATTTTACGCAGCGGATGCCCTTCCAGCCGCAACCCATCTCGGGGAAACATCCACACACATACACTACGGACAGTTTAGCAGTTAACCCATCTCTGGGAAACATCCAGACACTCATTCACACTCATACACTACGGACAGTTTAGCCTACTCAATTCAGCTGTACCGCATGTCTTTGGACTGTGGGGGAAACCGGAGCACCCACGCGAACGCAGGGAGAACATGCAAACTCCACACAGAAACGCCAACTGACCCAGCCCAGCTGAGGTTCGAACCTGCGACCCAGCGACGTTCTTGCTGTGAGGCGACAGCAGTACCTACTGCGCCACTCCGTCACCCACTAATATGCATTTATTTTTACCTAATACCTAATACCTAATTGTCCCAGCGACTCTCATATGAATCGTTAAGTGATTCACTTGTTTCCAAACCTTATCGCAAAGCTAATCTGCACTGATTGGACCGATGACAGCCTGTTGCGATTGGTCGACAGTGTTCAGCACGAGACAGAGTGAAATGCTGATCGCAGCAGCCGCTCAAAACATGATTCATAGTAGTTACTAACACCATAGTACAGAGTACCCAGTTCTCAACAGTGCTATCAGGGCCGGCGCGTCCATAGTGGTGACCTATGCGAAACCCACGAAACCCCAGGTCCTCACTTTCATCCGCGAACCGGTCACTTTCTTTTTCACTTTCGGGTTGAGGGCAGCGTGATCGCCGTTCGCCTAGAGCGCCAGTTCAGCTTGCTCCGGCCCTTCGTGTTATTCAGACACCTCACCCCGTTTTGAACCTTGACCGCTGCACATGTGTAAGAACAGCTGACGGTGGCTATAGCAATGACAAACGGCAGTGGAGCGCGAGCTGACAAACGCATTTAAATCCGTAAACAAATCGGCACACGTTGAGTTTTCAATGGGGCTTTAGACACGATATGAGAATATAAAGAGTTAACTAGATACAGTACACGCGGTTACAAGTAACAAAACACAATTAAATACATAATTTGCAAACTAGAGAAAACAAAGGGGCAGCCATGGTAATGCACTTACTTACACTTGTGAAATGGAGGAAGAAACTGATCCATGATCCACTGATCCATGTACTGACAAAGTCCCTTACATCAATAGCCTTCTCTGATCCTTCCTTAAACAAACGGCCAACGGTAAAGAAAATAACACTAACTTTCGATCACACTTCCAATGATATCCAGCTAAGCACAGCATCTTCATGACTTGGTTCAACTGGGATCTGTTTATCTTCCTCTTTTTCTTTGCTACTGCAATAGTAGGTGGGGCTGCAGGTTTCAATTTTCCCGGGTTTGCATGGGCAACAAATGGGCGGGGCTTATGTTTCGTATCCACGTCACGCCGAAACGACTAAAGACTCGTTATCACTACGATTTATTCGCTCCACTTTGAGTTGACTGTTTTATAGATAAATCAATCATTTTAAACACTGTCCACTTCCAGATTTAAGCCTTAGCTGGATATTTCACTTCACTTTGTTACACGCTACATGGAAGGTCATTCCCAAAAACCCATAATAGGGGCTCTTTAAGCAAACAAATCAAGTTAAACATTACTAAATTTAATTTGTTTGTTTAAATTCAGCACATATTAATTGTTTGCAACAATTTTGCAGAAATCATTTTGTTTCATTGTATATAATTTTTGTTAATGCTGTAAAGTAGGGCTGTGAAATTAATTAAAATCGAATCACAATCGCGTTTTGAAACGTTGCGATTAGCTAATCGCAAGAGGCTGTGATATGAATTTATATTTTATAATTTCCCCCATCCAAAGCAAATGCATGACTGGCTTCTGTGTGTGACAGTCTTACTAGCTAAATGAGTGAGCACACTTTCGTTCTGCCCAATCAGAATAGTGCAACAGAACAACAAACAGACAGGAAATCGCAAACGAGTGGGATGATGTCGTCTGCTGCTTCAAAAGCATTAATAGATGAATTAATATCAAAGAAAAACAGCACGACAGTAATATGGGAATATTTTAGTTTCAAAGTCACAGACATCGAACAAACACAGGTAATTTGTAAGAGCTGTCGCAGAATTGTTGCCAGCACGAGGAAATACAACAACAAGCACCTAAAGAAGCACCACAGGCGGCTATAAGGAGTGTGCTTGAGCTGAAGCTTAACAAAAAAATTAAATCGCAATTCAAATCGAAATCGTTATATCTGTCAAAAAAATTGCAATTAGATATTTTCCCCAAATCACACATCCCTACTGTAAAGTGCAATTTTTTTTAAATATATGAGAAAATAAATACATTTTTAATATATGTATAAATATATGTAAAGTAACGATTATATAAACAACAGCGTGATTTTAGGAACAGAAAATATGTATTATTTTATGTTTCAAATATATATAAAAAAGTTATTCATCTACTGTATTTAATTTATTGAATTATTTATTTATTTATTAAATTATTTATTTAATTCATTGAACTATTTTTCACATTTGTCTTGCTTTCTGTTTTTCCACACATATGTATGTACACACATATCAAAAGGTTCAAATATAGAGTTTTTGCACATACAAATGTTTATCAAGGAAATCTTTCAGGTTTTACTTTGTCTAGGGTGAGGCAGAAACTGATTGCTTTAATAGATAGAAGGACCCACATTATTCTCAACTATGCATATCACTTTGTGTTGGTCTGAATGTCCAGTGGCACATAGTTTGCTTTGTAAATCAAATGAAAAATCAGCCACTCCTGCGTGAAAGCAGAAACTCCGCCCTGTTTGTGTGTGTGTGCGTGTGTGTGTGTGTGTGTGTGTGTGTGTGTGTGCATGTGTGTAATTCTACGCTGCATTTAATGGGATATTCAATGAGGGTAGAGTAAGATTACTGTAGGGTTGAACCTTGCGTTTCCTCAGCTGTCACTGCTGACTCTGTTTCGCTCTATTTAGCTTGACTTCTGACAATCAGATGTTTTGGTGAACAGATTTGCCTATTCATTTCTGCTCCAGCATGAGCACAGTGATGCTTTTTATACTGGCAAAGTGGATTTACATGACTTGTGACCTGTGCAAATGCCTGGCACATTTTTCTACAGGTGCGCATTGGTAAAAAAGTTCTCAATTGTTTTGTGTGTAGTCATGAATCAGATTTTATCTATCAAATGACACACATCTTTCAACAACTGAGCAATTGGCATAACAGGTCACGCAGTCTACTCTGTTACACAGTAGGTTGGTATTACATTTTTTTTTTTTTTTTTTTAACATTTTAAATTTATGCAAGACTGCATAAAAGATTTTCTTTTATTTATTAGACATACATATATCTATTTTGTGTAGAGATAAAACAGGGTGTCCGCAGGGTCTTAAAAAGTATTTAAAGTATTTAAAATCAATGTAGAGAAATTTAGGGCCCTTAAAAAGTATTGAAAAGTCTTAAATGCTATTTTGCAAGGTATTACATTTTATATAGTTTTTGTTTATACAATGTATGGTTGTAAGCAAAAGTTTGCCTGAATTAAGTCTGCGAATATCAGGATGCTGTGTAGTTTATGAAATCAATGAAACCCTACTAGATATGCCATCATGCTGCTTTGTTTACTGCAGTTACCAAGGCAACAGCATTATTTCTGTGGTTGTTGCTAGATCGGATATGGTTGCGGCTGGAAGTTAACTAGAATTATTTATATTATTTATTAAATTTCCCATTTATTGTATTTTATTAACGTCTACCCTCACTCCAACCCTAAACCCAAATGTCACAGCATTGTAAAAACAGTAGTTGTACCGAGTATTATTTATGTTATCTATTAAATTACCCAACAAATTTTATTTTTAACCCCTAACCCTAAATCTAACCATCACAGTACTGTAAAAATATTAGTTATTTTTATACAATGTCATTAAAAAATGCTGCTATATTAATGTGCATATCTCACTTACGGCCGGCCGCGTATCCAATCTAGACTTTACCTCCGCAGCTCTTTAGGCGCCAACCTGCTGAATTAGCATTTTTATTCAGTATATGACTAATGTTTTAGTTTTGTATTAATTTCTTACATTAATATTTAGTAAATATACTGTAAGTCAATCTCATCACAGTTTCTGGTTAAAAAGTGGTTATTAGGTCTTAAAATGTATGGAAAGAGTCTTAAAACATGTCTTAAAAGGTATTGAATTTCTGACTCTGATTCTAAAAATAGTTGAAAAGAATCTGTTTGTTTATTAGTTATTAGTTTTTGTCACTGTAAAAAGGGGGAAAAGGAAATCATAAAGACCAGTGTGTCTAAAAAGTAAAAAAAATAACTAATTTATACTACTGAGTACTGTGAACTTACTCCATTTGAGTTGAAGTAATGAGGTCATTACCTTCAACACTGAGTTCAAAACTCTTTTCAGATGAGTAGAATTAACTTTTAGTAAATTTTGAGTTAACTACACTCATTTCATTTGATAAAGTTGACTGTTGGGTATTACAGTGTAACAGTCTTCTTTAATTTTCTTTTTGTGTTATTCATGTATATCTTACATTTAATCTCATGCGCATATGCATTCAGATACACATGCTGAGGCATGGCAGGAAAACCAGCTTTTTTCCAAAGCAGGAAACAATGCAGGAAGTATCTCCAAAAAGCCCCTAAATGTCAGGTCTATATAAAAAATCCTGATGTTAACAAGAGTACAAGCTTCTAAATTTAAAATGTATATTTATTCTTTTGGCACCTACGCCGATACATGCAGGCCTAATTAAACTGGCGTAACTGCAGCTCCTGTGCTCTCTTTTAAACGTATCCTATAATTTTGGGCTGTCAGGCCCTTGTAGTAGACCCATAATTTTGGGGTGCGGGTTGCCCGGCGACAGGACGTTTTTGCCCATTACTATGGCAGTGAATTGACTGATTGTGTGGCTGCCCTGACTCTCCACAGGACAGACTCCTATGTCTGATGGAGGCAACTGTTCTGGAGACAGTTTTGGGACAAAATTTGTGCCTTTTGCTGATTGAGAATTAATTGACAATGGGATGATTTTGTTGAAATTGTTCGGCTCTTGTGGGTTTGGTTCATATTAGTTGTTCATTTTAAACTAATTCCTGGTATTTGAGTGTGTGTGCACATATTTAGAGTCTCAAATAGGGAGGGGTGTAACGGTTTACAAAATTCACAATTCAGTTCGATGCGACACAATAGCTACGCTTCCATACAAGAGGCATAATAAACGTATGGGCAGAACAACAATATAAAGCACCGTCCATCCAGTGAGACAAATAGAACAAAATCGTCACTTCCTGTTAAGCTGGCCCGAGGTATCAAAACAAAAGCTGAAATATGCTGCGGCAGAAGAAGCCACTGCAGGACTTTAATATATAATAAAGTATTTGTGCCTCAGAAGACATTGATGAAACACAATGAATTTATGCATCTTTTTAAAATGTATGCATCTTACCATAACCATGAAGCATTTTTATGTGATATTCCAAAATGCGCATAAAAATAGGTGGATGGAAACATAGTGTTACTGTTCTGTACGATACAGCAAATTAAAGACATTTTCCTACATTTTTTCATTATTTACTATATGTGCAATTTATATAAATATTTACTCACTTTATTATAAAAATTTAATATAAGAAAATATTGGTTTAATTCTGATCTATAGCAGAGATGCTTTCTGAATGCTGTAAATGCTCCACCTTTTAAAGACACAGACAGAAACCTTTTTCCACTTAAATATGGGCAAATGGTCTGTGTAGAAATTTGAGCTGAAACTTCACAAATACATTCTGGGGACACCTGAGATTTATATTACAGCTTGTAAAAGGGGCAAGCCTTCAGTACACAAAAAGTTCTTCAAAAGATTTTTGAATGATCTGTTAAAAGACTCCTAAGAGTTATTTGGTGCACACTTCTCTTGTTATTATTGTGTGGCGTGCTATCATTTTATTTCATGAGTTTTACTTTGAGTCCAAACTCATTTAAATGTTAATTTATTTTGCCTTTGATGCTGACATTTAACAGTGAAGGAAATACATTGGCTACATATAACCGCCAAAGAGGTGTATCATCTGTACACTTTACCTTTAATGTTATTATTTCAATTTGATTCAAATGTTATTTTTGTTAAAATTACATGTAGATATGTATATTATCATACATATCTGATTATCAAACATATTTGATATTTATACATTTTATATTATTATTGTTGTTGTTATTATTAATTATTAGGTGTATCAGCTATACATGTTTGTGTCTCCTTAGAGTGTTGGTTATCATTGTGTACCAATTACTGTGTATCAATATTTCATTACTATATCACAAAAGTATTTATACAAGATTAATACAGTATTAGGGGCAGCATGGTGGCGCAGTGGGTAGCGCAATCGCCTTACAGCAAGATGGTCGCTAGTTCTAGCCCCGGCTGGGTTAGTTGCCATTTCTGTGTGGAGTTTGCATGTTTTCATGTTGCATCTCCCACAGTCCAAAAACATGTGGTATAGGTGAATCAGTTAAGCTAAATTGTCCGTAGTGTATGTGTGTGAATGAGTGTGTATGGGTGTTTCCCAGTGATGGGTTGTGGCTGGCAGGCATCTGCTGCGTAAGACATATGCTGGATAAGTTGGCGGTTCATTGCGCTGTGGCGACCTCTGATTAATAAAGGGACTAAGCCGAAAAGAAAATGAATGAATGAATAATACAGTATTAATATTAATAAGGTATTAAAGACTTTGACAACTTTATCGGACTACTGCATTTAAATCTAACTGTTTTTTTTCTGTCATTTTTCCTATGTGGTGTTCCACATCCTGATGATTTGCTCTTTGCAACACTCAGGTAAGTGAACCTCAGTTTCTTATAATATTAATCCATAAAGTAATTATTAGTCACAACTACTCTTGGAGATAAGCTTTTTCTAAGCACAAAAACTCTACCCTTAGTGATGCCATACTACTAGGTGTCAGAATTAAAACATTTACCCCTTTGACTTAAAAAAAACTTCTTTCCAAAGAAATTTGTATTTGCATTAAAGGGATAATTTGCCCAAAAGTGAAAATTCTGCCATCATTTGCTCACTTGTTCCAAACTTGTTTGAGTTTCTTTCCTCCTCTTGAACTTGAAGGAAGAAACACTGAAGAATGTTGGGAAAATGCAGGCATTGACTCCCATAGTATTTTTTTGTTCCTATTATGGATGTCAATGGGTGCTTTTTTCCCAGCATTCTTCAAAATATCTTGTGTTGTGTTGAACAGAATAATGTTAAATTGTTAAATGTGAGTGTTAAATGTGAGAAAATGTTCATTTTTGGATGAACTATACTTTACTATTTTTGCACGTTTTTTGTAATGTGTTTGAAAGATAAGTAAGAGTCAGCTCAAAATAGTACAAAAATGATCTAACTTTATTTTGGACTTATTGTGTTACTGTCAATAGTTAATAATAATGGTAATTAATTAGAAATTTGGGGCGACGCGGTGGCGCAGAAGGTAGTGCTGTTGCCTCACAGCAAGAAGGTCGCTGGTTCGAGCCTCGGCTGGGTTAGTTGGCGTTTCTGTGTGGAGTTTGCATGTTCTCCCCGCGTTCGCATGGGTTTCCTCCGGGTGCTCCGGTTTCCCCCACAATCTAAAGACATGCAGTACAGGTGAATTGGGTAGACTAAATTGTCCATAGTGTATGAGTGTGAATGAGTGTGTGTGGATGTTTCCCAGAGATGGGTTGCAGCTGGAAGGGCATCCACTGTGTAAAAACGTGCTGGATAAGTTGGCGGTTCATTCCGCTGTGGCGACCCCAGATTAATGAAGAGACTAAGCCAAAAAGAAAATGAATGAATGAATTAGAAATTTGGAGAAAATTAATAACCTAGATTTTCTATGTTGACCTATAACCTAAATTGAAACCATTATACTATGGATTTTGATTTTTAAAATATGTTTTAGTTTGTATATGCTGACAGTTATAGTTCTCAGAACAAAATCTGGAATCTGCAAAAATCTGTATCAGCAGGTCAAACTTACCAAAAAATCGAATATTGGGATCGTCCAAGAAAATTGCAATCAGTACATCTCTACTAGCTAGTGTCCTACCCTCTGTATCAACAAACTACTTCAATGTGACATACTAAACCTGACTTGATTCAGTATTTGTACCTGTTGCTAAGTGTTTAAGCTGTTAATCTCAGTTTTCCGTTTGACAGTGTTTTTTATTTGGCCTCAGGTGACAGACTATAGTAAAGCTGACCTAGTCTTTCACAATAGAGTGCATCCTGTGTTACTGGCATGCACCAAAATGAACCATTAATGGAGCATGTAATTGAGAGAATAACCTGTACCAAAACAGGACATGCATGCATGCACAAAATCATTACAGTGACATCTGATGCATTTTTTTCATGCATGGAAACACACACAAACATTTCTCATTCATGCCTGTGGGACACATTCGAGATGTTCGCAGTGTGTTTGGGCTTTTAGTGAGCATTGATTTTTCCTCTTGCTAAAGAAGATGTGGTTTATATAGCTGGCAGGGTTTATCAGTATTTAGCTCATTAGCAGCTTTCGACACTACTATTTATTGCAAAGCTCAAAACTATTTCACCTTTTTTTAAAATAGGGACCTCAGCCTTTTACATTAGCTTTAATAAGTAAGCATTCAACAAATTAAGGATTCATCCTTGTCTACTGTCTGCACTTTTTCCAAACTGTGTCAGCATTTTTTTTGTCTGTTCTATGTCTAGGTCATTTGACTCTTCCATTGGGAATCAATAAACCCTATAGGTTTTGGGTTTATTGTGGGCTCACCATTTCAATGTTCACTAATTTGCTTTGAGATCACCTAATGTCGTTTCCCTTTGGCCTTTCTGCTCTTCTTAATGATGATAGTGAACTAACCTGAACATTATAGTGTCAATTCTTTTAAATAATCAAACTCAAAGATGTGTAAATGTTTATTTAAAGAGATAGTTTACACAAAAAATAAAAATGTACTCCCCATTTAATCACCCTAAGTGAAGCTTTTCGTATATTTTTTAGAAACCTATAACTATTGACTTCCATGGTAGGATAAACAAATAGTCAACGGTTACAGGTTTCCAACATTTTTCAAATGATCTTCTTTTGTGTTCAACAGAAGAAACTCAGGTTTGTGACAAGTGAAAGTTGAGTAAATGATATAATTTTCAGGTTTTGTGAACTAGTATCTTTCCTTTAATACGCACAGCTGGGGTGTAAAGCACCTATCAGTAAGCGATCTTGATAAATATGCATGTATTTGGCAAACAGTGGCAAACAAACAGGACAATCTGTAAGGGGGGTGATGCTGAAATGGCTAGTCGGGACAGCTGTTAAGCTTTTGCTGGGTTTGATAACAGACTGACACAGTGTTTGGAGGGATTAAGTGATTGTGGTCTATCAGAGCACAGTTCAAAAAGGGGGTAAGCCTGAGCCTGCTTCTGTCCTGGAACTGCTGACTGTCCCGAAACATTCACAAATGCACACACCATGCACGCGTAAGAGTGTATAACTAAAATTGTGTGACAGAAATGATCACTGGTGATGAAAATCGCATCCCGAATCATGTTCTGCATGAAAAAATTTATAACATTGTACTTTAAAAAGGGCTGACTTGTTTTAACCCAACGCCATGTCGAATATGGTAAACTCAACAGTTGGGTTAAAAAATGAAATTTAAATTTATTTAAAAACAAATTTAACCCAACTAGGCCTGTCTCAATAACCAGTATATTGACTAGTTGCACAATACATGGACATTATAAATTTTTGGCGATGCAATATAATTCACCCATACATAAAAACGAATTCTCGCCACATTTTAGCTGATAAACCTCTTTATCTCTATTGGCGGTGTCAGTGTCAGTATGGTTAAAAACACTCTAGTATTTACTATAAATTGCTATGGAATATTTTCATGTGGGTGTCTGACAATTGAAAATAGATCCGGTATCAGATATCGCACCCTCTGTTACTTTTTACCTTGCACTTTTATTGCAATTCATTTATTATTATATTTTTGTTTATTTTTGTTTAAATATTATTATATTTTTGTTTTGATATACGTTTTCACATTCTGATTCCACTGCCTAATCATTAAATTGTTAAAATTAAATGAAATATTCCTAAGAATAAAATATTATGTGTTCTTTAGAAGAGTGTACTTGCATTGTGATGATATTATATTTTCATTCTGGCAATAAATAATGAGTGGCATAAAACGGTCTTAAAATGACAATAATATCGTTTATCGCAATACATTTTGGTGCAATATATCATGCAACAAAATAATCAATATCGTGACAGGCCTTCAGACAGCTTAAAAAAACAATTGAATCAATTGGCTAGAGCTTTGTTTATCATCTTAGCATTTAATATTACAGTTGAAAGTTTTTTTAAGCATTATTTTCTTAAAGAACAATTGACCTAAAATATACCTGATCAATATACTTGACATATTTTAATTTATCTGTAATATACAGGGTAACCACAGGGTCTTAAAATGTCTTTAATTGTAAAAACTAAATTTTAGGCCTTAAAAAGTTCTAAATTCACTAAAATATTGTGTTGTGGGTCTTAAATTGTTTTAAACAGGTCTTAATTTTGCTTTATTCAAGTAAAGCTACTCAATCGGACTGACATTCATCCAATGACCAACAATGCATCTCAATTAAACCTTTTTTATTTTATTTTATTTTTTTATTTCAAGGAGATGCAATTGACAACTGTAAAATCTCCAAATTAAATTCCCTAATCAGGGGAAAAAAAACAATTACATAATTCCTCATGATAATACCGGGCCATTAGAAAATGTCTTTAACCCTGTATAAGTCTACGGTCTTAAAAGGGTCTTAAAAAGTCTTCAATTTGACTTTAATTAAACAGTAATTCATAGTCAAACATGAGGATCTGTGTAATCTGTGTCAATACCCAAATCTAAATACTGTATTTGCTCAACTGGTAAAAATTATATGATCAGCAAGTCAGGACAATATATGTTTTCATCTTAATTTAATCCTTTAAAATATGTTAAAAAACAAGATTCAACTTCATGCTTAAAGTCAGTTGTAACATATGTAACATATGTTGAAATAACTTGCAAGGTTACAGCTATCAGCTGTTTTCTTTACACATAGTTTTATTGTATGTTCACATAAATGGGTCCTGGTGTGTGTTCATACATGTTCTTGAAATGCAGGGAAAGATTGAGAGCGATAATAAGGAAGAAATTGAGATGGAGGGAAAGGGGGAGTGTCTTTGGAGATAGGGAGAGGGAGGGAGTGTCAGTGTGTTTGCATATGTTCAACGTGAGCAGACCTGACTGTCTGTCTGGATATGGGCTCGCTGGAGTTGGATTTACATCTTCAGGGGTCTCTATAGTGGACACAGAGCCAGAATCATGTCATGCCTGGAAGGTGGGACATTTTGTGTCTGTCTGTCTGTATGTTTGTGTCTTTTATTGTATTTTTTCATGTGTGTGTGTGTGTGTGTGTCTGTGAAATACAGTAGAGTGACAGTAGGATAGTCTTTGCTTTAAGTGTTTAGGGGAAGGAGGGTCGCTGTGGTTGGAAAAATCTCTTCTTGCTTTGGGATTTCCTCTTTTACGGTTTCCTCTATTTGTCCTTTTTCCTTTGTCTAACATTTAGTCATTTTTGCCTTTTTTAGTGGATGTAATGAGTGTAACTGTAAATGCATACATCTAAAATATGTTTCAAATTTAATAGTAGAAGGAAAAAAGTTCTATATGCATTCGTTATTTAAAGAAGACTGTAAATTCATTCATTTAGTGGTGTGTGAATGTGTTTGGTAGTCAGCTGTTGATGGCACAGTTGCTGTAGGCATATGTTGTGGTGTTGCACTGCTGCAAACACCAGAAGTGTGATTGTCCAGATAACTTTCTCTTGGGACTCTCTTTGTTTTGCTTTCTTTTTCTATATAATCTTTTAATATTGTGTAGTCAGATGTTTTTCAAGCACCAGTAGATCATCTTTATGGCAAGCTCTCTGTTGCATTATGATGAATTCATTGTTGTCTTTGCTGCCACCTAAAAAATGAAACTAACAAAGTAAAGGCCATGTTATTAACAATAGTCTATGTCAAAAGTCAACTTTTTGCATTTTGTGTTTTTTCAAGTCAACTTTTTGTCATCTTTTTTATTATTATTATTATTTTTATTTAAATCACTTTAAAATTATTTATGACAAAGAGGCCTAGATGTGCTATTTTTTTATGCTATGTTAAGTTTATTTTGTTATAAGAAATATGCTACCACTTAAACAATGAATTGAATTTCATTCATACAATTTACTCATCCTCCATTGACGGTTGGTTTTAGGGATGGAGTTTGAGAGCATGTCTCCTTTAAAAAAATCTTACATATTCGTACAATAAATTTCTATAAACTCTTATAAACTGGCCACTTTTCTGACAATATGTAAACTAGTCTTGAGATCAGGCTGGATTAATCATATGTTTGGGTAAAATGGTCATTTTTGTTGTATTCTATAAAGATCTGATAACATTAATTTCAAATAAAAGTATTATAATTCAGAGCCTTTATTTCCGAAAATAACATTTGGTCAGAATCAATATTTTTTTTGTAATTAATGAATTGTGTCATTGTGTTATGCTTTTATTTTAAGAAGCATCAGTAGTTTAAAGAATATTACAAAAGTTACTCAAACACAAACTATAGTAAACCAGAAAAAAATGCAAATGTTCAAGTATATGTATACTTTTTGTGTTGCTTTATAACAGCTCTGTAAATACAATATAAATAATCAGCGGTGGAAAGAGTACTTAAATATCATACTTAAGTAAAAGTACTATTACTTGCCTAAAATGTAGTGCAAGTAGAGTAAATATTACTCAAAGTTTGAGTTAAAAGTAACCATTTGAAAAGTACTCAAGAGTAGTGAATAGAGAGAATTATGTATAAAAAGCTGATGCATTTACATGTAATTTGTTGATGTGTGTTACCGTAACATACTGTAGTGCATTTAGTTAATGCTCAGCAGGCACACAACGTCATAAGACGTTAACATTAGGTTAGATTTAGGTTGTGATGTCAGGTGACCAAAATTCATGTCTAGCCAGCATCTAAGGACAGTGTTATTTTGACATCCGTGTCAAACCACGTTGATTTTTGGTTGATTTTAGCTTGTGTTAGAAAGTGACCAATAAAAAAAATAAAAAATAAAGTAGTGACTGCAGGTTGATGGAAAGTAGTGGAGTGAAAGTACCGATACTGTACTAAAAATGTACTTAAGAGAAAGTAAAAGTACACATTTTTAAAACTACTTAGTAAATTACAATTCCTGATAAAAAATACTCAAGTACAGTAGTTTGAGTATTTGTAATTCGTTTCTTTACACCACTGTAAATAATAGATACAAACACACACACACACACAAACACACACACACACACACACACACACACACACACACACACACACACATATATAAACATCACACTTGTTCAGTTCACCAAACATATTAAGAAAACACAATTATACACTAAATAAGTATGTATAAACAATAAAATAAGATGTCCCATACATACACAGATGCATAATATCTAATGTCTAATGTTTGTAGTCTTTCTTAAATTTAATTTCATGTTGTCACTTGTCACTTTATGTACACTGGAAGCTTTTGTAGCCAAAACAAATTCCTTGTGTATGTAAAGCACACTTGGCAAAAAACGATTCTGATTCTGAATATGCCTAAAATAACATGGATAAAGTTATATAGCAAGAAAAATATGATACTTTTTTCCCCAATAATTGTGTTTTGAATGCCCTCATTCATATTAAAACCAATGTTTTTTTTCTGACATGCAGTAGTAAAAAAGGTTTCTGAACTATTTAGATGTTGTCCACTATTTAGATGATGTTTCCATTTAGATGTTGTCCTACTTCTGTCTTTTAACGATGAGTGAATTTTCAGATGGAAGATCAGATTAAGCAGTAAAACTGCCGCACTGTAGAAAGAAAGACGCAGGTTTGTTTGTTTATTGCTTAACCTTTGAATTGACCCAAGATGCTTTCTTCATTCCAATGTACAGTACTGTTTTTTTGAGTTTAAGGAAATGATTCAACAAGACTGATTGATTAAGAGATGTCTCCGTTTTTAGTCTACAGCAATATGAAGAAACAGAAATGTGATTAGGGAAAGATTTAACTTGCCTTTACTCAAACCAGATAAACCAGATGTTGCACTTATAATGATGTGTCTGTGAGGAAGATGTTTATATGGGCCGTTGCACTTGTTTATGTGTGTTTGATTGTGTAATAGGTCTGAACTCCAGCCATGTTTGCGAGTTATACATGTTTAGATGTGTATATATATTTGTACACTGTAGCTATGCTTGGGAGACATGCATAAACCCTTAGCTCAGAGTTAACCTATATATAAACCTGTGTTAAGACATGTTAGACACTTATTCCAGCCATGAAGCAAAACAACTTTATAGACAAGGTGCACTTGCAAGCTATATTACATATACATAATATTCCTTTTTTTAAAGGTAGTATTTAATTTAATTTGTATATCGATTTTTTTTATTTCCTTTCCTTTTTTTATTCATTAAAATGTTCATTAAAGTATGTTATAAATGGAAAATATGTACTTATAAATGGAGAAATTCAGATTTTTTTAAATTCAGTATTTTAGAATTTTGATTTCTTTTTTGTTGTTAAAAAATACTACACAAAAAATCTGTAAAATTTACTTTAACTATAAAAGAATTTTCAAATTATTGCAATAAACATTGTATTTTGTTAAGGCCATGTTCACATGGACATAGGAATTTTTAAAAATAAGTTTTCCCTGCTTTAAATTTTTTTTCAAGTCTTCATCCACATGAAAACACAAAAATGCTCTGTGATGCATGTTAAGGGCCCAAACCATAGACTAAAATATATGGACGTAGTATTCTTGACGTCACCCATAGGTTTCTGAAGAACGCAAAAGAAGTTACAAGTAGGCGTGGCCAACCGTCACCCTTTTGTTTGCACGTCATCGCACCGACCGGTTCCAAAAAGCAACTGACTGTTAAAAGCCACATAAAATAAAACTAAAATACGAAATGCCAAGTTCAGAGGCTAATCAGCCGAAATCAGCTGAGGTGACGGCAACCAGCGAGACCTAGCTGTCACTCAAGTGGCTACGCTCTTAATTATGCAGACTTAATATAACTTAATATAAACGAAACGGATGAGTTATAAAAAAATTAAACCTCCTCACAGTTGTCATGAAGCGTAATATTAGCTATATGAAGCAAAATCGTTCTTTGTACTAGGCTGTAAACACCTTTTTTTCTGCTGTAAAGTTGGCCATTTTAACAGTGGGGTCAATAGAAATCTGCTCTATTATGGAATGTGCGGAATTTGCCTCATTCACATCTTCCATGTTCGATGTGAACCCAGACGTGTTGGCCAATTAAAAAGGAGAACACTGCACACTTAGAAAGAAGAACTTGCACACTGACATCATAACATGAAAACCTTTTTTTTTTTTTTGGAAAAGCTTCACCCTGGCCCTGGAGTTTTCACAAAGTTTCGGTTTCAGTCACCCAATACTCTGTTTTCGTGCGTGCAAACAGCCAAACCATTTTTCTGAAAATACCTGTGTTTGTATGGACAGGGCCTGAAACACTAAAATATAAATGATTAAAGATAACTATTAAACACCATCATGGTAACACACAAAATTTAGTTATTTTTTATCAACATTAGATAGCATAAAACTCTAATGTACATAACTGATGATAATAAAATTTAAAAAGAACCAAAATAATGTTAACAAAAAGTGAAGTGTGGTGCAGGGAATTCTGGAAAAGTCAATTTATGGTTATTAATCATCAATATTAAGGAAAATTACTGTTAACCTGCTTTTTTACTGTAGAATTTGTTTTTACCATTAACATTAAGGTTGCTTAAGTTGTCTTTTTATTTTATTTTGATAAATTGTTTTATCTGCCTATGAAGAATACTAGTAAAATAACAACCTGTTTGCCAGTGTACATTATTTTATGTCTGTGAGTGATTATTTTTAACCAGACTCTAGCATTCTTAAAGATTTTACATATTCATTTTTAATTTGGTCATTTTTATCAGTATCCATTTAGCTTTTTTCTATTGTAAACTAAGGTTTTTCTTTTTTTATGTATATGAAAATAAATCTGCCTTAATAATATTTTAGACAATAAATAAAATTATAACACATAACCATATTTATTGTTCTTTTATTTACATTTCTCAATTAAATCTCCACTTTCAAAAATGTTTACAAAAGTTGCAAACATAAAAACCACAAAGGAACAATATGTTTTATTTTTTTTATCAATCTTGTTACCCTTCTTGTTAACCTTGAAACAGTTTTAGTTCTGACCTTCCATGACCTCCTTGAACCTGTCCTATATATACTATATTATACCACAGACACCTGTGCTGATGGTATTTGAGAGACAGTGACTCTCAGGTCGACATCTTCTACACTTTGACCCCCACAGAGAGTTCTCACGCTTACTGTCTGCCTCTCTGGTCACTTTACAGCAAAACATATGTAAAATAAAAAAATAGTAAAACATTTTGTATTTTATAAGAAGATGATAGTATAGTTATGAGTTTCAGGAAAACATATATTTTGTCATATTCTGTAAAGTACTGATATATACTGATATAGTGATTTTTATTTATTTTTTTGATTTCTTTATTTTTAGACAACACCGCACCAATGGTTATAACTTCAGAAAATCAATCTTTCAATCCTAAAAAGGGAATATTTGTCTGATCAATTCTCATTTTCTGAAAACAAGAAGCTGTAAACATACAAATAAAATTTACACACCACCTCAAACAATATGAAATTTTACTGTGCTCTTTATATATGTATAGCTGTATAGTTTACATTTAAATATCCTTCTGTACGGCACAAACCTTTTTTATTTTATTTTATTTTTTACATTTTTTTATAAAAAGGTTTATTTTTCTTTTTTTATTATATTTATGTGCACTGAAACTGAGAAGGGTACTAACTGTTTCAGTGTACACTTATACAATACCTGACAAAAGTCTTGTCGTCAATCCCAGTTGTAAGAGCAACAAATAATAACTTGATTTCTAGTTGATCATTTGGAAAAGTGGCAGAAGGTAGATTTTTCTGATGAGTCATCAATTGAACTGCATCCCAATTATCACAAATACTGCAGAAGACCTATTGGAACCCGCATGGACTTAAGATTCTCACAGAAATCAGTCAAGTTTGGTGAAGGAAAAATCATGGTTTGGGGTTACATTCAGGATGGGGGCGTGCGAGAGATCTGCAGAGTGGATGGCAACATCAACAGCCTGAGGTATCAAGGCATTTGTGCTGCCCATTACAATACAAACCACAAGAGAGGGCAATTTTTTCAGCAGGATAGCACTCATTTTCATACTTCAGCCTCCACATCAAAGTTCCTGAAAGTAAAGTAGGTCAAGGTGCTCCAGGATTGGCCAGCCCAGTCACAACACATGAACAGTATTGAGCACATCTGGGGTAAGATGACGGAGGAAGCATTGAAGATGAAACCAAAGAATCTTGATGAACTCTGGGAGTCCTGCAGGAATGCTTTCTTTGTCATTCCAGATGACTTTAATAATAAGTTATTTGAGTCATTGCAGAGATGTATGCATGCAGTCGTTCAAGCTCATGGGAGTCAAACAATATAATTATTTTTCTCACTGCACCATGACTTTATATTCTATACTGTCCATTATTTCTGTATGACAAGACTTTTGTCTAAGCAAAGTCAGACCTTACTGTCCTAATTAAATAATAAAAAAAAGGCATGATCATATTTTATTTTAATAAAATAAGCATAATCTAGAGGCTTTTGTCTTTCATATAAGCCACTTCTGATACCAAATGATCAACTAGAAATCAGATTATTATTTGTTGTTCCTAAAACTTGGATAGGGGACGAGATTTTTGTCAGGTAGTGTAATTTTATTTGAAGTCTGAGAGTGAAAATGTTGTCAGACCATACAATGAAGCAAACATTAACATTTTACTGATAGGCATATGTAATAAATACACAGAAGCTGTAAAGTTTCAAATTGGCTCTTTTTTGTCATAGTTATAAATACTATAAATGTTTTGTTGTGACGCTAATTCAGTTTATGACAGCTAGAGGACGCTGTTTCTTTCTTTCTTTATTGTAAACTGACTTGCTCACTAAGCTCTTGTGGTTCCCAGTTCTGCTGAATGTGCCTCCTCAGCAGGTTAGCAGCACCCAGCACTATTCACTTTAATCAGATTGCATTTAGATTAGCGCACAAGATTAAACGCCCGTATTAAACAACTCTCAGTAGTACTGTTTAGTGAAGTCAGTCACTTCTCTTAATACAGAAAGTATGATTCAGGTTTTACCAGGAATGTAATTCGACTAAGGAAATGACTCACGATTCTTTGTAAGGAAGTTTATGCCCAATTTAACGAAAGAAATGTGGGTTTGTTAGCATTTTAATGAGTATTAAGTTGTCTGATATGCAATTTAGACTAACTAAGTCTGTGCTAGATTTGTAATCCAATGGAACAGTGGCTTTGTGTTTGACGTTTACCTTAAAGTCAATAGAGAGGCAGAGGTGCTTGTGCTCTTGCATGTAGGCTTAATTACCTGTAACATGAAGGCATCTGTGTGACTGTGAGTGTCTGATAATCTGGGTTAAGAGATTAACCGGAGATGAGCGAGAGAAGACAAATGCTGGTGGTGCAACAGGATGCTAGTTAGACATTATTTGCATTCAGAGAGATAGTAACTTCATACAACTGCTGGCTCTTGCAGAATTTATTTTCAGATCCCTAAAAAAAACTTAATACAAAAAATTATGTGTTGACATCATGAAGTGTATTCTAGTATATGATATATATATATATATATATATAAAACGTCTCCAACATCTGAAACATTCTAAACTGTGAGTTCCTGCATAGTATTGATTGCTTTAATATAGATGACACTTTAAGATTACATTAGTTAATTGTTAAAGTGTAAATTAAGGTGTAAAGTACTTTTACAGCATTTTGTCATTTTACTGCAAGTTACACCATTTACTTACTAATACATTTTTTAAATCCTAAATTGTCTTTGTTAATATTAGTTAGTGTGTCGTAAATATGAACAATTTTATTTTTACTACACTCTCAGAAATAAAGGTACGAGAGCTGTCACTGGGGTGGTACCTTTTCAATAGGTACAAATTTGTACCTAAAAGGTCCATATTAAAACATCAAGGGTACATATTAGTACCTAAAAAGTACAAAAGTGTTCCTCTTAATATTCGTAGGTACTAATATATACTTTTAAGGTACCAATATGGACCCTTCAAGTAGAAATGTGTACCTTTTAAGAAGGTAACACCACAGTGACAGCTCTCGTACCTTTATTTCTAAGAGTGTAGTGTACGTTTAATGAATGCTGTAAGAATATATTGCTCATTGTTTGTTCAAATTAACTAGTGCATTAACTAATTATTTTTGGTATTTTATATTGTATTATTATACATTATTTTTCATATGATTTTTTGGTAAAAACTTTACACTTAGGACCTAAAAATAGGTAAATAAATATTTAACATGAACTAGACATGAAAATCTTCTAACGCATTTAATAATGTTACGCAGTGTTCATTTCAACATAATAAATTATTAACACCAAAGGTTAACATGAAACACAAATATTATTAATGTCTTTTAATGAATCAGAGCAATTTGTCATGTTGGAATTATAAGGTTCTATATGCGTTCTGAATGATTTTGAGATATTGAGCTTCAAAGTTTTTGCATTCCATATAGCAAACAATATGTGTGTAACAATTGTTTTTTTAAATAAAAAGTCTTAAAAACTTATAAAAAAAAACATAATGTCAGATGTTTTGACAAAAATGTCAGATAGAACCTTATAATTCTAAGGTGACGAATTGTAAACTAACAATAAACTTATTATATAATAACATTATTATTATTATTATTATTATTATTATTATTATTATTATTATCATTATTATTATATATCAATACATTTTTATGAATCACCATTTACAAAGTTTTTTTTTTTAATACTGTAGCAAATGCATTGCTCATTATTAGGTAAAGCATTAACTAGTGTTAACTAATGGGTCTGTTAATTGCAAAGTGTTGTCATTATATTTATTACCAATTTGAAAACATAAACAAAATATTATATGATCATTTTTTATTAACCTATTTGACCATACAAGATCTGAAACTTTCAACATTATGAAGTAGTAGAAGAAGAAGTACACTACAGTTTCTTTCATTTAATTTATCTTGTTTTGGAGATGCAAGCCTGTGTCTAATCGGACACCCTTTGCATTTCGGCTTTTGTTTGCGTAAATCAATTCAGTTCGAGCACCCTCATTCAGGCAGACCATAAGAAAAGAGTGTAAAAAAGGAGGAGCTGGGTTTGTCTTCTCGAGATCCACCGATGCTCCCTTGTGTGCTGCAAAGAACAAGCCCCGCCCACCGCCTGCCTCCCTCCCCCTCATCCAGGATCAGGACAAACCTGAGGGTGGTGGATGAATGGGTTGAGCGAAAGGGAGGGGGTCAAATCTCGGACCGCCCCTAGACGGTCTCCAGGCCTGAGGATCCTTCAGCATGCTGACATACGCTCAGCACCTCTCCATAGTGCATGCAGTGGACTGCTGCTACTAAGAGCGGGATGCCAACCTTTGCACCTGCAAGATGGGCAACACTCCACCTTCACAGCTTCACTCTACTTCAGGCCTGGATCCGGTCCAGACCCCTGGTGTTAGGAGTGATTGTGGCATCAGACGCAGGCTTTTGGCTTCGAAGGTCCACCAGAGACCTGAATCACTGTGGACACCTAAACCAATGCTAAGAGCAGAAGTTAAAGGGTCACAAGGGGACACACTGACGCGCTCTCAGTCCTGTTGCAAGAGGAACTCATTGTCTTGCTTTCCCAGTAAGTATATGGCAAAAATGGCGTTGAATGTTGTAGTAGGGCTTATGTCATTTGAATTTCGATTGATTATAATGGAAAAGTCCAATGACAGCTCATGCGCAGCGACTGATATTTGCGGAAAGCGTTTTTGAAAAGGATAGTTTGTTCACAAAATTAAATTCTGTCATCATTTCATATTCGGTTTGTTCTGAACATGTAATTGTTTTCTTCTGTTGAAGGTAAAAAAAATACTACTTGAGGAATAAATAACGTATAGTTTTTCTGTCAATTTAATGGAATCAAAATTGTTTTACTCTGAAGTTAGTCAAACAAATTAAAGGAGTAAATCATAACAGATTTGTATTTGTTAAGTGATTTGGGAACTTTTCAAACTTTTCAAGTAAACACACTATGTACTGTTTGTGTGTATTTTGATGGCTGATTTTGAGTTCTTGTTATGTCAGACCAAGCTCCGTCCGCTGTTATTGTCTTTGGTCTGACTGCTTTTGTCTGAGGCGTTCAAACCAATCGGTGCACATATTGTTCTGTTAGGACTTTGTGCCCTTTGACCTTTAGAGACATGACTGAACCTCTTTGGCTGGACCCCTAGGGGCCTCTTCACTTCCTGTCCTTAATAAGGTTAGCTTCATTCGCTCAGTATCATGCAGAAGGCCATTTATTGATCTTTCATAGCATCACGCATATGGACGGTTGACCATTCATGATTTACCAATACATGCGATCAATAACAGACTCTAAAGGTTACGGCATGAAGTGTGCTGGATAAGTCAAGTCCAAAAGGTGAAGACTGATGGATGGGATGTGTTTATGGTGTAGTGATAAACTTGAGCTGTTCAAACCCATTTCAAACACACTCTTTAATCATGCAGAGTGTTTAGTTGACCAGATTGGCCCTACAAGCACATGTTAGCATGTATTGATTGTCTATGTGAGTCATATCAGATGCTCAGATACAGTTGGGTGATAAGAAACAGAAGAAAAGTGACATAGCAGCCCATGGGAACCAGGGACAATAGGAAACAGCTGACTGATCTTTTCTGATTTTGATGGAGGGGACTGAACTGACCCAGATACGGCAAACCCATCACCTCACTGACTCAATTATTATCTGATGAAACCAGTGTAGGGGAAAAAACAGACCAGAGAAGTGAAAAGGGGAACAGTGAAGGAGTATGAATGGATTCGAGATTGAAAAAAGGAGGAGATGGTGTGATTTAAAAGAATAAGGACAAAAAGACTTTAAAGGAGGTTTAAAAGGTGAAAAAAACAACAACAACATTTTTCCTCATTTAACACAATATATTTTATTTAAAGAAACATTTAAAGTATTCTGGAGCAGTAAACATGTCAGGTTAAATAATTCAAATAAATCATTGACTTCTGCTGTCTTCAAAAACACAGATTTTTGTAAATTTCGAAAAGGCATCTTTGGAGATCTTTCTTTTCTGTGGATATAAAGTAAAACCACTTCATCGTTCAGCTCTACAGCATGTTGGATGTTGGTTTATAAGCATTTTGTTTTTCAGATGTTTGCTGAATCATAGGCTAACCAGTAGCTTTTGGTGTGTATTTCCTTTTCTGCTTGAGATACACTGTTAACAATTTCTGTAAATTGCACTGTATTTAACTGTAAAATGAGCAGTATTTTAAGTTTGAAGTTAAGTTATGTTGTGAAAAAAAAATTGCGCTGTTAAAAATACAGTATTTTTAATTTGCTGTAAATCGAAATACAGATGCAGGGTGTGTGCAACTGCTCTTATGTTTCTAAAAATACTTCATATTCTTGGTTTAATTAATAAAAAATAAATACAAACAATAAATGTCTCTGCATCACTTAACGACATGCGGTTGAAAGGCTTAAAAACTAAATAAAGTAGTTGTTAAAAAAAAAACTTATATACCATAGAAACTAGAAAAATTTAGCAGTTTTAAAACCTTGACTTTTCCAAACCGATGAAAACCTTGAAACCAGTTATCGTCCCATGCCTAGCCATGTCTAGATATCTTGAGCCATATTTGGAGATTTGGCCTATTTTGCATCCACCTAGCAACCACTGACAGGACTCTAGTAACATGTTAGTATAGCATTCACAGCAACAATACATCATTTAATTACATTGCCTCTCTACTTTTCTTTAGACTATTCAGAAAATATTTATAACTTTTAAATATTGTACTTTAAATAAATGTAAAAAGTAAAAAATGGTCAAATCAAAAGCAAAAATTGTGAGTTTTGATTTCTTTCTTTCTTTCTTTTTTTCTTTCTTTCTCAGTGTTTGTATGTTTGTAAAGTTAGAGTTGATTCGGACTGCCGGTCTCAGCCTTCTCACGCTGGTCTGAGCTAATGATTGGTGACAGCTCAAGATGCTCAATAGATCAGCTCTGCTTTGTGTTCAGCACACTACTGTCATGCTCTGCTGAAGTCTTAGTATATACTTGGAATGTAAACTCACAATTCTTTCTTTCCTCCCTCTGCTTTTCTTTTCTCAATTATTTTTCTCCTTTCTTTCCCTCTGTGTGTCTTGTATTGTTCTGACACACTTGTCATGGATGAAGCCGGGTTACAGTATTAGACGCTGAGCAGGTGTTTCACAGATCTCTGCTAAGCCGAGCTCAAGCATTGTGGCCAGTGGTTGGTCAATTCTTGGTATATCCTCTCAAGGGAGTGACAGAAACTGGCAGCAGCAGACACTGAATAATGAGACATCTTTAAAGAAATTTAGTTCTCAAGGGAGTTGGAAATTGGAGCCAAAATGCATTGTTGGCACAGAAAATCATAGAAAATTGATACTCTGGAGAATCTAAGAGTTTGTAAAATGCTGTCCATAAAGTGTTGGAGAATCTAGGCCATAGCACTCATTGCGTATGTTCCCAGTTAGCAGGTTTGGTTCCATTAAAATAAACTCTGGTTTGATTGCTTTGTTAGTGCAGTGCAAGGCAGTAATAAAAGCGAATTGCAGAAAGAGAATGCTACATTCTCGAACTTTGGTGCAGACTGAGACTTGTGAATGGTCAAACACTTTTTTTTCTCTATCATAGTTCCAACTTTGCTCATTAGAGTTTAATACAGGCGCCAGAAACATGTCTCCTTAAGCAGCTTTTTATTAATGTGACTAGGGCTACGCGATTTCGGAAAAATCATACGCAATGTCAAATCAACTGACATTGTGATATTTGCTTTTTTGTAAAAACTCTTGGAACCCCCTTTGTTAACAAGTGCAGTCTACACTGTAAAACCCAAAAAGTTGAGGAAACTTAAACCATTTGAGTAAACTGATTGCAACAAACCATTTAAGTTCAAAAACTAATCCTAATGAGTACTGTGAACTTACTTCATTTGAGTAAACAAAGCAATTTGAGCACAGCAAAACCCAATAAATGAAGAGAACTCAAACCAACTGAGTACTGTAAAACCCAATAAGTTAAGGCAACTCAAACTGTTTGAGGAAACCGATTGCTACAAACCATTTGAGTAAAAAAAATGAATCTATATGAGGACTGTGAACTTACTCCATTTGAGTTGAATGAGGTATTTAATTAACTCATTAACTTTAACACTGAGTTCAAAACTCTTTTCAGATGAGTAGAATTAACTTTCAGTAAATTTCGAGTTAACTACACTCATTTCATTTAATAAAGTTAACTGTTGGGATTAACAGTGTAAAATATGAATGTGAACGTGTATATTTGCTTCATTCAGCATTACTCCAGAGTCAATCACTGGTTAAGATTTTCAATCTGGGAGCATGTATTAGCATCATTAGCGTGCTCGTCCTGACCCCAGCGGTCATCTCTCCGTAAATGCAGGATGATTGACTGCCCTGATGACCATTAGACCTCTGCTTAAGGAGGCCAAAGTTATTTTGGTCCGTTACAATTGTTTTGTATCCTTAATCTCAGTAAGGGATTGTGGGTAGCCTTAGCCCCTTGCTGTGAATTGTGAATACAAAAGGCTTCGTCTTTTACCCTACCTACCTAACTCTTACAGTTCAGGCCTGCAGAATGACAAAGGCACTTTGTTAATCATCAGATCCCCTCAGGCATGCACACATAACCCCTGCTGATGGCAGGACGGGGACAAAAGAAAACTCACTGCTTGTGTTACCATTCCTTAAAACAGGTGGATTCTCTTACTCCTTTCCTTATTTCATCTTTACTCTCTTTCTGCCCCGTTCCCTTTCTCTCTTTCTCCTTTTTTTCACCCCCCATGTCTTTCATCATATGTTTCCCTCCCTTGTTAAGATCTGGGGGTGGAACTACTTAACTGTAAAGAAGTGTCACACTGTGTGAGGTCATTTTCATGGAGGACTGAGAGCCTGTCAGTCATGCTTCTGTTCTTAGATGGGGTTTCTTTATATTTATTGAATATTTAAAAATGTATTTATTTTTATTTTCTCTTAGTACGCCGGTCGAAGCATATTTCCAAATTTCTATTGCTAATCTTAGCCAATCGTAATTGTTTGTTTTGATTTAATTTTGAGTTTCCACAACCAGCGCAGAACCCCAGTAATCATAATGATTTTGGCTTGACCTTTCTTTGATCTGGGTTCCTTATTTTTTATGTTTACTCATGCATAGGGTTCATTGACAACAACAATATCATGCCTCAAGTATTCATCTTTGGTGCACTGTTTACCATAATAATTCCTTACATTGTGTGATTTGTTTTTTATCAATTGTACTCAGCATTTTCATATGGTAAACCAGAGTAAGCATGTTGCACTGTGCTGTGGACTTATTTACACCTGGTATTAAGACTTAATACCATCACAAGTATCATTTATTCCCCTGTTTTTTCCACTTTTGACCACTTTCCTTTTTTCTATGAGGAGATGGTCTATGGGAAGGTTTATGTAAAGGTAAAAAAAGCTTGCACAATTTACATTTGGACAAAAGACACAATAGAAAACAATACATACATAAACTATGCTGTAGTTATATAATAGTGGTATAATCAGTGATATAATCAGGAATAAGATAAAATAATTTTTGTATATTTTTCCTTATTAAAACCAAACTTACCATTTCGGGTGGCAGAGTTTAAATCCCACCTGAGCCAGCTCCCAAAACACAGCGTGAAATGTTTAACAGCTGTTTTAATTGCCAGAGAATGGGCTATATGCAAAGCTAGTGTTTTTCAACCAATGATGAGCTTCCGGTGAAAGCTTTATGTGACCATTTTTTATGTTTATTTACAGCACTTCACTATTCAGTTACATCGATTTAAGCATACATTTGTAATTAATGCAGGTGCCATCATTAGCAGCAGGCTAGCGCAGAAATTCCATTGAAAATACTGGGGTAAAATTAATTTCCATATTTTAAAGACTTGGCGTGGAAAAATATAATTTAATGCAAAGCTTCTTGTTTGGGCTGATACCCACTTTATATTGTATCTCAGCCAGGCAGTGAAGATTGTTTTTTTAAAGAAATCAGATCTTAAACGTGGCAATTTTTTATGGAATGACAATTAACCGGAAGCCCTGAGGCTGGCTTACTGAATTTAAAAGTCTGTGTGCATATACCCATTGGTAGTCTTTAGTAGCTGCATGCAAACATTCGGTCACGTCAGCATCTACACTACAAAAGCAATTTGATCAAATGTGTTTTCTTTAAATAACTTTTATTGAGTCAAGCCCAAAAGTACGATGATCAAATATTTTTTAATTTAATAATTTACCTTTGTACTTTTTATTTCACAGAATGTTAAATAAAAATCTATACAAATTTGTAACAACTAGTGATTAAATGATGGCACAATTTTTATTTTTGGTGTACTGTCCGTTTAAGGGTAAGATCTTTTGACTAAGCCACCATTTTACAAAAAACCCAAGGAACCACTCAGAACATCTTAGCAACATCCTAGCAATTGGCAAGCCCCACTCACTTACATCTGTGGTTGATACGTCAGTTAATTTTAAATGTGTCTATTTATCACAGGCTATCAAGGCACACACACTGCATCTGTAATGGGCCCTGATTAACTATAAAGAGCATCTTCATGTGGCTCTTTGTATTGCATGTTAGCTGGGACTGACAGGAGATCACTACATCTGTGTGTTATAGATTTAAAGTGGCTCACCCTGGCTCTGCATAAATCCTGTTACACCAGTGCCTCTCCATCACAATGAGATAGGGTCTAATTGAGTCTTTTGGGCTTGTTTGGTTCTGTTTGGGCACTAATTGGGCCTCCTGTTCCATCATGGCAGCTGTAATTAAGTTTTGGTTGGCAGATTAATCGCTTTAGGGGATTGTGGGTTAAGACTGTTTTTACTTAGAGCTGGACATCAGGTGTTTGCTAAGAAAAAAGAGGGGGGAGACCAAAGACAAATGATTGATTTAGGGTTGAAGAGATGTGATTTCCAGGCTTGGGAAAAAATCAATTTAATAAAATCAAGTGATTAGAAAGTTTTGGTATCAAAAGTTTCAGGTTATGGCTGTGCAATTTGATGACGTATATCGTATAGACCAGAGATGCTCGAAGTAAGGCCCGCAGGCCAAATTTGGCCTTTGTTAACCTTTAATTTGTTTTATTGTTGAGCTACAAAAAAAGCAAGCTGAAATTAAATGTTTCAGTTAAGTATTGTAATGAAATCAGATTTAATTAATACACTGTGACTGATGAATAAAAAACAATGCAGAAGACATTGGCAGAGGCTGGTGCAGCTTTACTAGTGTATTTGGCATTAATCTCCATTGTGTTAAAAAAGGAATTGTTTTTACTTTAATAAGTTCATTATAAAATTTCAAAAAATATATTTTGCAATATTTAATATGATTAAATCTATTTATGTATTAATAATATGAAATAAATAAAGAAATTACCCATAGCAATTTTAATGTAATAAACACTTAAAAATATTTAGCTGCTTGTTCAACCAACTTATGTAAATGAGCTCAAATAACACAATTCTTGATTTTTTTTGGGGGGGGGGGGACAACTTAATTGTTTTATGTTTAATTCACTTGAATGTGTTAACTTATTTGATTTGTGTTGGAACAACCTGAATGAATTGTGTGGGACCCAGCATTTTTACAGTGCAGTTTGGTATATTTACCTTTGGCCCACAGCTCTCAATCAAGTTTAGTTTTTGACCCTTCATAAGACAAAGTTTGGGCACCCCTTGTATAGACAAAATAAAAAGTCTGTTGTTTCCTTCCTGTTCTATCATTTATTTCTTCATGTCACAAAATACATTGTTTATAGTAATACTTTTTCATAATTTATATAAACATAATGTTACACGCCATTACGGGAATGCAAACAAAAACATGAATAACAGCATCATGAGAATGTTGTCATCTTGAAAGAACAATGTTTGCATTTGGAATTTTGTTGGACCTGTGATAATTCGTTTTTTAAAAGTGTTTTATATTTTATTAATATTTATTTTATATTTTTACTTTTTTAATAAAACTTTTTCTCTGAAGTTCTAAATAAATTGAGAAATGTGATCACATACGAATAAGTACATTTGAGAGTATATACTTGAAACCATAGGTCTCAAACTCAATTCCTGGAGGGCTGCGGCTCTGCACAGTTTTGCTCCAACCCTAATCAAACACACCTGATCCCAAAAATTAAGATGTTCAAGAGATATATACACTAGATATCACGTACAGACACTAAGTAAGCGTCAATAGCGGCGCCACATTTGTAAAGTTCTCCCAGGACAAATGTCAGAAATTGAGTTTGAGACCTATGCTTTAAACTGTTAAAAAAAAGTCCTTTACTTAATGGTCAATATATACATAAACTAATAATTGACTAGATTTACAGAAATTGTATTATAACTTGATATATATTGTTATCAGGATATGAGATGACTTAAATCATTATATTACATTTTTGTCATATCGAACAGCCCTTATTCAGATAGGTTGACTCTGAAGTGCATTTAAAATTCTTTAATGCATGACAAGCTGTTGATTATTCTGATTATTCAACTTGGTAATTTGCCAAGTTTTAGACTAGTTGAAACTAGTTTTGCTCTATGCAGCGCATCTTTTGACTAAATATTTTGTTGGTTATGACATGTTAGATCTCCTAGTCCCACTTTGAATCAGTCGCAGGCATACAGAGAGGGAGTACATGCGAGAGAGATTGTGTGTCTGCATATAAATGACACAGGGATATCTAATAGCTCATAGTAACATGTGTTAGCTACCTCTTTACTAATATTTTTGAGCATATTTACTAGTTGTTTGATCCCTATTAGCAACTCCCTGGTGAAACGCGTCATTCGTTAAGGAATAAAATCTTTGTGATTTTGAAATAAAGTCACTGTGTTATTATGGTTACTACTAACGTTTAAGGGATGTGCATTTATTTCAAACTGTGATCAAATCTGACTACCTGTGCATTAAATGATTTTATTGCACACCTTCCAGCCACCTTTTAATAAGAATCAAACATTTCAGCTTAAACAATGTTCAACAGTGCATCAAATCAAATCTTTATATATTTTTTTGCATTATTTTAAATAATTAATTTTATTTGTATTTTCTTGCAAGTCAAGTGCTTTTTCAAGCAGACAAAGTCTTAATTGTTTATCTCTGACAAGTGTTATGGTTTTCTCTAAAGATAAACCACTAAACCTTATTGCTGTATTCTTCTATACATGCATCTTGTTCAAGTTTAAAGTAATCTCCTAGCACACTTAGCATGTTTTCTCACTGAACAGGGTGTCAGGTAATTGGGTTGCAGCTAGCTCATCTCTAAGCAGAGGCTCAGATTCAGAGAGGTCTGACAGGCGTCATGTGAATTGATCAGTTCTTCAGAGCCATATGTCTTAAAGAGTTGTGCTAAATGACATTAGACCAAAGGTCAGCAGGGGTTAAAATGCTGTGACGGGCCACTTTCACCCAACGTTACAGTGTTTATTTTAGATAATTAATAGTGTGGACTCCAGGCCTGCCACCATAGTCATGGAGAAAGTTCTGCTTTTTGGCAGGGTTGACCAAGTATCTGATTCACACTTTTCCATTCTTCACTTTCCATTCAGCTTCAGGACAGGTTGTGTTACAGTGAACAGTCTCCAGTTTATATATCATGTTGAAGACACATTCACACACACACACCTCAGTAACAGGATTTGAACGCAGCAGGTGTTTGTGATCTGGATGTTAACAGGTGAAAAAACAGCAGTTGATTTAGCTAAGCTCAGTCTTTAATTAAGTCTCATTAACTCTGATTGATACGTCTGACACTTGACGTATTATTTGTCTGTTAAAAGCTGCTTGGTTGTACTCACACTACACACAAATGTGATTTATAGGGTTCTTTGATTTGCATGATGTGGAAAATGCTGATGGAATCGTCATAAAATTAATTTTTTTTTTTATATTGACTTTATATTTCTTTTTAATGCATAAATACACTTATTGAACTTTGATATGGGCCAGTGTCAGTGAATGACAAACTACAAAAATTCTTTAAAATGATTTTATTGTTCTTTTTATCTTCTCACACAGAATCCCACAGCTTGCGGGACAAAAATATAAATATTAATAAGCCTAATGATAATACTTTTATATTTAGAATTTTGAAGCAAGTTGGCGCCAGTGGAGTAGTGGTTAGTGCGTCGACACATGCACTCTGGTGCTCACGGTGACCCGAGTTCAATTCCCGCCTCTAGGTCCTTTGCTGATCCTTCCCCTCTCTCTTCTCCCTACGCTTTCCTGTCGATACACTCTACTGTTCTATCCATTAAAGGTGAAAACCCTGGAAAATTTATAAAAATAAAATAAAAAGAATTTTGAGGTAAAAATGCATATTTCATATAGTTTAGTGTATAATTTTTTTATATAATTGATTCATTTTTGATGATTATTTACCAAGGCAAGAAAATAAAGGAAATATCATTATTTTCCTTTCCATGTTTAAAGTTTATGGGCAGTCCAACAAGTTCTTCTTGAGTATCAAAATCATCTTATCCCCAGTCAAAAATACAACTGTACTGGCCAATCATGTCAAATTTTAAACTCTGAAACCAATATTTACTGTAATTTCAATAAACACAAAGACAGCATCAAATCAATTTGATGACCAAATGTAATTAATCGGTAACAAAAGTGTCAATAATGTTACAGCGCATCTTTTAGGACATAACACGATCAATAAATGAAACGTTTTCTCAAAGCATAATCTGAAAACCTTAGTTTTTTTATTGTTTTTATTTCTGATTGTGAACCTAATATGGTTTATGGTGGCCTCTGAATCATTTAGCTTTGAATTGAGTTTTGGTCTTAAAGAAATGAGATGAGAGATTTTTACTCCATCACCAGCTGAAGTTAGACATTTGTCACTCCTCAGAGACTTGTTTTAAAATTGAGAGGATGTAAGGAGAAGGATTTAGATTGTGAATGTGCTTGAGTTCTGTGATGTAAAGGACCAATTTCCTATAATGCTGCTTGGTCAGCACGAATTTACAAGTCTT
The DNA here is from genome assembly GCA_903798205.1 of Danio tinwini. NCBI lineage: Eukaryota > Metazoa > Chordata > Actinopteri > Cypriniformes > Danionidae > Danio > Danio tinwini. The sequence goes on from CAIGQZ010035027.1 coordinate 13,298,412, forward strand.
GTTCTCGTATGCTGAACATAAAATGAACATGAATGAACTGTATGACTTGGAGAATGAGTTATTTATAGGAAACTACACATCCAGTATAGTTAGACAGCTAGTTGTGGTGAAACATATTGTAACCACTAGATGGCGCTGATCAAACACTGTTTTACAGCCATAACTGCAATTGGAAAAACTTATAATGCAATATTATATTATATTATATATATATTTTTTTGGTAGCTTCAATTTAGAATAGTTTTATTTTTGTTTTAGTATTTTTGCTTATTTCAGTTAATTGCCAAAACAGCATTTCTAAAATTAATTTTTTTTACCAAGTTTTTTTTTATTTAATTCCAATACTTCCTGCACTAATTCGTAGAAGACCTTCATTACCGTGTTTTAGTTCTTTTTACTGTGTTTGTTTTGTAGATGTGCAGGTGTGTGTGCTGTAGTATAAATACTTTCACCGACATACTTATTCTGCCAAGTTACTTTATCCTTTGACCCATATGTTCACTGACCTAATGATACACTAATAACAATGAAAATAAATGGCTGATCCTATGTTCTCCTGATTATGCAACACCATCCACAAAATAATTTTCATAATGCACATGGGTTCTTTAGGCAATTGAACGTTAGTGATAAGTCTTTCTGTCACAAATACACCTTTTTGGATGCAGGAAATGTCTTTTATCGTTAAATTGAAATATGTTGGCCCTGTCAAAGGTAATCCCAGAGGCCTTTTAAAGTTCAATATTTGATCAGTGAATTACCCAGACTCCTTTGGGAGTCCTCGAGGAAGGAGAGGCAGGTTATCAAAGTGGTCTTAGGATCTATAAGAAATGAACTCTGTTTTTTCATCTCTGGTGCTTCATCTTATTGATAGGACACAAGAGACAGAGAGGAGGAGGGGGAGATTTGAGTGATTTTGAACCCCTGCTTCCATTTTTCCCTGCATAATTCAGAGACATCGGACGGGTTTGTAGCATAGGATTACAGAATATACAAACCCCTTTAAACAGCCCCTCACACTTGAGCTGCACTTGTGAGTCTATTTGCTACTTAAGAAAATGAGTCTCTGCAAATGCAGGTGTCCTCCAGGATGCCTATTTGAATATTTTCACTGCTGGCATAATGGTGGATAATTAAGCACTGTGTTTTAATATGGGATGAATATCTGAGGCAATGTCATAGCTGTCACGTGTGTCTTACGTATTAAAAACCTGTTCATTTGCTCATGCTTCTATGTTTGTGACCCAAAGTGTTTTTTTATCTATCCTCATTTCACTTTACAGTTTAGATTAACATTTAAATTTTGATAAATCTTCATCATTCAAAATTGGAAGAATTTAGTTGTGATGATAGTTGTGGAAAAAAAACATTTTCCTTAACAAAAGAACCAAGGTATTTTCAACAGAAACCTTTTATTCATCAAAAATCAATCAATGAATATAGCATGAAGACAGAAAATGGCTACATTTGTCAAGGTAAATCATTAGCAATTTGTGTAATGCCCTATGCTGGGATTTACTTGACTTGATCTACTTTTCGTTGTTCTCGTACACAGTTCACTGAGTGTAGTGTGTTCTTCCAAAGATTTTCAATCATATTCATATCAGGACTCTGTGTAGGCCATTTCATTATTGCAAGATTTTTTTGTTTCAAGGAATAGCTTTACAGGTTTTGCAGTTGTATTCTCTTAAATACTGAGACAATGTATGTTGAGACAGAGATTCTTACCCCGTTCAGTCTTGAACTGGTGAGCAATTTGAGCTGCCGTATTGAGCTGATCGCCCTTTGAGATTGACCACATTCCTCTCATGCATTTGTCTGTAATGCATGACCAGCCTTTTTGGAGGACTTTGTTAAGCTAAAAATTTAAATCTACTTAATATTTAATCACCCTCAAGTGGTTCTAGATCTTTATGTGTTTTTTTATTATGTTGAACACTAAAGACTATATTTTGATGAAAGCTGAAAATCGGTAACTATTGACTTCCATAGCAGGCAAAACAAATACTATATGGAAGTCAATGGTTACCGGTTTTCATCTTTCTTCCAAATATATTCTTGTGTTCAACAAAAGAAAAAGTTAAACATGTTTGAAACAAGTGAAGGGTGAGTAAATGATGACAGAATTATCATTTTTGGGTTGATTATCCCTTTAAATGATTCATAGATTAGATTTGAAATGACCAACTTCTCTTATGATGACTGAAAAAGTCATTTTACCCTTTCATCTGGATAACCAGCTGTCAGTGTGTTTCAGATATTTTAGTCCGTGAAAACTATGTCTCCTAGTTAAACAGGGTTTGTCAGATAGTAAAAGTTGACTTCAGAATATATGTAACACTGACATGTTGCATAATAGTTTTTTGATCCCCATTGACAATAGATCTATCTCTGCCTATGGATGTACATTAATGTGTGCGTAAGAAATATGTGCTCAGCATCCCAGATTTCTCGTTAATGACAAAAGGGATAGACTGATGTCCCATTGGTACATACTGGCATCATCACATCCTGTTTCCACAGCAACAGTGACTCCATTTTCTCCCTGTGGCCAAAGTCTCAGTGGAAATGTGACTAAAACGGTGTTGGAAATCTTGCACATGGTTGCGCTTTACTAATTGGCTGTTGTATTGCCCTTTTTCTCTCAGTTTGTTATGTTTGGCAAAGTTTCTTGTGTTGAAAGTGTCCTATAAGAGCTCTGTTGATCCTAAAATTTCCCGGTTTGACCATTGATGAAGTTTGAACACCGGATGGAAGCTGTAACTTAGATGTGCTCCATTTCTCTCTATGGAACACCGATTCCTGTCTATAGTGGAAAATATGGGTCAGTTTGCTCCAGCACATTGGAATCAGACCTATTTACCCTCTGTGACTAGAGGTCTCTCACCACCATGATTACGAGCTCTATGGGCAATTTAACCACATGCTGCTTATCATCTCCTAATATGGCCTACATCCTGCAGCTCATAGATTGCATTCGACACTCATCAATTTAGTCGGACTCTTTTGGGGTCACTGTTGATTGGCTGAGCCACGCTTGCGCGGTTGGATGAGCCATGGCCTTAGTGGAGCGAAGATGGTTAAATTCCTCTCCATTACAATAATGAACACATTCTGTACTTCTTAATTGTACATCTGATGATCCAATAATATGATTATAATTAGTGACACTAATGATAATTAGTGACATACCATAAACTTCAAATTAATGAACATTGTGGAAGCTTATTTCTGATACACAATAAAATACAAATGTAAAAAGGAACATTTTATTTCTCAATTCAGATTTTATTTTAACAGCAAATTTATGTCTGGCTAATCAGACTTCTATTTTTTGAATTGTGATGTAACCCACCGGTCCTACTGCACACAACCCGGTTTGAGCTACTGGGATTGAATCGACGATTCTGTGCATGGAATTTGGTTGCTCTAACAAAAAGGCTAAAGAGAATATGTTATGAGAAATAAACTTGAGAAAATGTGATACAAATTCAGTTTGCAATGGGAAAAGTGAGATTTTGTGATATACAATGTCGCAATTTAGATTTTATTCTTAATATATATTATTTTACTAATCTCAGGAAACAGTCTACCATCAAACAGTTATTTTAAATTAGAACAATATTATAGTTTTTCTATATTTATAATAAATTTAACACAGTTTTAGACTTTTAATCAATAACATACAAGTATCAGCAACCCCATTTAGTTCAGTAGTGCATCATGTTTGACCAATAATGGATCATATTGTGTTTTCTAGGTAATTTTTTTTGCATCAGTGCTAATAGACATAAATGTTTCTGTGCGGTGAAATGAGAAGTAATTAATTAGCCTAATTAGTACAGTTAAAATGTACAGTTTGATTGATGGCTACTGTAAAATTGAGGTCACAACCTGCCAGACATCTCTATCAAAAGCACTGTAATCTCAAATAATTGTCTTGATGTTGTTTGCTTTATTGAATTTGTCAAGTAAATCAAAGCCTGTGCTTTTGCAGGACAGTCTTTGTCTAAAAGATTAGCATAAACAGGACTAGACAGAACACAAAGCTTGTCCACCGTGATGAATTCAATGAGCTGCATTAGAGGCTGGTCATGTGATGAGACCAGCACACAGTCTTCGAAAGATTGTATTGGCATATTATCCCCATGACCTTTAATAGCCAGCATGAGCACCTACTGCATTTATTGCACAAAGGGCTGAAGGCAACGACTGCTGTCCAATTATTTGTCATGTCACTCAAATCAACATTGTAGAAGAATTAATATGCTTAGAGGTGTGTTTTTGTGTGTGTACCTTGTATTCATCATGTATTAGAGCTGGGCGATTAATCGAAAATTAATCGAAATCGGCATTGAGACCTATAAACGATTAAATTTTTCCAGGATGATTTTTTCAATTACTTTCCCTACGTTTCACGTGACCCCGCTAAGTTAAAGGCTGTGGCTGATATCTACTTCTGCAGTCAATTTGTAGCCACATCTGATCTCTGGTCAGATAGGATGATGGACTTATTCTTGAGCCATAATTTGGAAGCTGCGCCAGAGACGCCTTGAGACGGCAAATAAAACTTGTCAGTGAACTATGAGAGCAAATCAATTAAATAAATAAATAAATAAAATAATCATTCATTATTCATAATTAAGTTCAAATGTTCAATTCATTGAGATTTAGATTTTAGGCCAAATCGCCCTGACCTATCATGTATACAATACCAGTAAATTTTGCCTTTGTGGGGACATTTGTTTTGGTCCCCAATGAGGAAAATGGCTCAAATCATCAAGAATCAAGTATTTTGAAAATGTAAAAGTGCCAAATGGTTTTGTGAGGGTTGGGTTTAGGTTTAGGGTTGGGGTAGGAGGGTACAGTCTGTACAGTAAAAAGTCATTATGTCCCCATAAAGATAGCTGTTCAAGTGTGTGTGTGTGTGTGTGTACGTGTACTGGTTTTGGAGATTTACAAGGACAGAAATTTGTATAATGATGTGGATAGGACCTAGGAATAAAATAAAAATTTTGAGCTGGCTTATGTGAATTATCACAGGTTTTCTGGTGGCACGGTGGCTTAATGGTTGGTACTGTTGCCTCACAGCAAGAAGGTCGCTGGTTCAAATCTAGGGCTAGGCTAGTTGGCATTTCTGTGTGGAGTCCAAAGACATACAAGTGAATTGAGTAAACAAGTGTTTCCCAGTACTGGGTTGCGGCTGGAAGAGCATCCACTGCATAAAACATATGCCGGAATAGTTGGTGGTTTATTACGCTATGTCAACCCCTGTTAAATAGGGGACTAAGCTGAAAGAAAATGAATTAGTGATTAAATGAATTACAGGCTTTCTGTGAGGGTTATATTTAGGGGTAGGGTAAGGCAATATAATTCTGTTTTTACAGTATAATATACATTATGCCTATGGAGAGAACTACAAAACTAACTGTGTGTGTGTGTGTGTGTGTGTGTGTGTGTGTGTGTGTGTGTGT
>CAIGQZ010035027.1:13304285-13316467 GCA_903798205.1 Danio tinwini
ATATATATATATATATATATATATATATATATATATGATACTTCCAGCCGCAACCCAACATTGGGAAAAAATGTATTACATATACATAAAAACATGTTTGTGATTTGATGAATCACATTGTGAATTGTTTCTGAATCACATTGTATGTCATTTTAATATGTAAATGAATTATATACACTATATAAACTATACACTATATACTATGTATATGTAGTGTGTGTGTTAAATGGAGAGAATAGGATCAAATTATTCCCTTTTAATAGAACTGAAACAGAAAGGCACAGATCACTTTATTCAGGCCTTAAATCTCCTTGCAAAACAGACAGAATTACTGCTCTCATCATGTCTGAACAAAACAGCCTTAGTGTCCAAACAAACGGCTCTAACGGCTGTAACTCCACAGAGACAAACCTGCTGAAAAGACTTTATATGTGAGAGGGACACATTAACAACTGTCCGCCTGGTGTCCTGTAAAAAATACTACTTGCTGGCCTTTGCACGCCTGTTTGTCTTCAGAAAACAGACTGTCATTGCCTTTATTTATAGCCAGCTGGGGTGGTGGTTCTCCTTTAGAAAAAGGAAACAGAAATGCATAAACATGACTGTTTCTGGGGTGCAGGAAGCCAAAGACATAATAGTAGTGGGGAAAATACTACTATCCACTAAATGATACATTTGGTTGTTTTGTTGACTTGGTAATTATTAGTAAATATTAAATAAATAAACACACTGCTGCTATTGCCCTCAAAAAATTTACTGTTTATTGAGATTAAAACAATGTTCCAGCCTACAGGGCCCCCATCAGATCAGTGTACTGTAGGTCGAATCATTGTTTTTCTTTTTTCCTTTATTTATAGTCAGCTGGGGTGGTTGTTCTGCTTTAGAAAAAAAAACAGAAATGCCCGAACATGACTGTTCCTGGGGTGCAGGAGGCTAAAGGCATAATAGTAGTGGGAGAAATCCTCTAAATATTACATTTGTTTGTTTTGTTGACTTGTTAATTATTAGTAATAATTAAATAAATAAAAATAAACACACTGCCACTATTGCTCTTAAACAGCTTACAGGGCCTCCATAAGATTGTATGATGTATTGTAGTTCAAAACATTTTTAATCTCAACAGTTTTTTTTTTTTTAGATCCATATGAACAGTAAGTTGATGTTTGTTCATTTTCTGCTTAATCGATCATCTTCTTAAAGTAAGGTTCTTTGAGAAGTGTGCATGTAGCGGAGGCCAGCTAGTGAAGTTCGTTGCAGGTAAACCTCACTCCTTTGACCTCTAATGGCCCATTTCCATTGAGTGGTACGGTACGGTTCGGTACGCTTTTATGGCCGTTTCCACTGTCAAAGGGTACCTAAAAGCAAACCGTACCATACCACTTTTTTGGCACCATTTCGAAAAGGGTGCCTAGCACGAGAAAAGGGTACCAAAAGGTGGAGCTAGATGCACAGCTGAACATTATTGGTTTACAGAGATGCATCACTCACAGAAGCAGGAGAATAAAAACAAAGGAACCGCTATTTTTAAAAACACAGCCGAGACATTACACCGTAATAATATATACATATAATAATGAGCCATGGTCGACCCGAGCTCCAACAAACCTTGTCGTCGTCTTGATGAACAGCCACAAAGCCAAGAAGAACAAAATCTGCTGTGCCCTGTTGTTGTTTTACGAGCCCGTCTAAAAGCGCAAGCGTTTTTTCACTTTCTCCAGAGAGCTCGCAGCGCGTCTATGTTTTATTTGAAATAACGAACTTCTTGAGCTCATATTAATAACATGCGCGTGATCATTGAAGCGCTTCTGATATCCCATCCTTTCAGAAAGAGACAAACGCATGAAGCACGAGTGAAGCATGAAAAAACTAAAAAAAAAGCCAGAAAAAACAGAGCAGCAAATGATGCTTTCTGCAACATAAAACATGAACAAACTGCCATGTTTAATTATCATCATTGCCTTTTGAACTATTATGAACTCGGAATGATGGAATTACTTTCTAACAAGAAGTTGCATGTGCTGGTGAAGATTAAAGACGCAGATGAGAGGTTTGCTCTCACTGTGGGCTCTATTTCGTGTTGTTTTCAAACCCAAATAAGGACTAAAATACCAAAACCCAAATATCAGAGACTATAAGGGGCTGTATGTGTTCATATATGTTGCATTTATTTATTTATTTGATATACAATAGGCTATTTCGCATCGTTGATCTGCACTTATAATCAAATCATGTTCATAGGAAGGTGAGTAATGAACATCTATACACAAGTATTTATGTGTATAAAGCATTTGTGTTGTGAGAAGTGCTTCTTATATGATATGTGAAAAACCCGTATGGCTTTACTGTGACATTTCCTCGAATAAAAATGATGTCATCTGAAACTTTCTGTCGTACACCTTGTCCATCAAAAGGGTACCCTTTTGCAGTGGAAACGCAAACCTGTTAAAGGTGACGCGTACCGTATCGTACTGTATCCCCTCAGTGAAAAATGGCCATAAAGGTGCTCTAGCGACAGACGCTAGAGGCCATGGTCTTTAGCCTCCTTGTTAAAGTAACTGACTCCCATGCAGAGAGTCGCCGGTTCAGTCCCAGCTCAGAGCGGGTTGGGTAGTGTATGACCGGCAGGGTTACACGCACACTGATTTCTTTTCCCTTATTATTAGTTATTCCAATTGCAAGTTGTTGTTTTTTCTTTGTCTTAGTCACAGTTCGATGTTATATGCATAATATATATATACCAATTTTGGTATTTTTAATAATTTGTTATATTTAGTATATATATCATATAATTTATAATCTCTTAATAGTTTTTGATCGTTTTATACACAGCTAAAATTTCATGTAAGGTCTTTCCCCGGAGAGACACTTGTGGAGCTGCAGGGAAAATTGCACTTTGACCTAATTTCACAGAAAAGTTTCCCCTCTTTAACTATTGATATGAAGGAATTTTCCGTCACTCATAAATAAGCATTAACTGTAATTATTTCCTGTTCTGTCTGATCTTTCCGCTTTTTATTGCATCTCTCTTTGATGCTCAGCTTTTCTTTGTGTTCTCACCAAGGTGTGGCTTCTGAACAACTCTACTTCAAAGAGAGTAATTTTTCTTTTTTCTGCCATCTCTGCTTTTCCTCCCTGCTTTATCTCAGAACTTTTTTCATCTCATCAGAGCTGATGGTGTTTATAGTGTCTTGAAGGTTCTCCTCCTTTAGTGAGCTTATGCTTTATTCACTCTAGCATTAACCATTAAACATTCACATTGGTGATACAATAGCAGGGAATGCCTTCACTGAGAGGCCCAAGCCTATTATTCAACACAATGCCTGACCTTTCATACGCACACACACTCATGCAGACACGCTACGGCTAGACGTGGCTTGAGTCTCCTTTTAAGGACACAACACAATAAAGCACAACTCCAACAGACTTGAGGAAATTCATGCAAACACCAGAGTGGTGGATTTCTGTCCACTCAGAAGCCCGTTCCTCAGTTAACTAGTGTTATCTGCAAATCAAACGAAATGCTAATAAGCTAATAAGATTTCTAACACTTTCCAGGCCTTCAGCCTTTTATTGCCTTTCTTTCAGAAGCGAGTAGCTGATGTTTGTGTTTATGCAGATTTCTATTGTCTCCTGTGTGGCAGTAGACGGTTGATAAGTGTTTTACAGCTACTGTGTCTCATAGTGAGGAATTGAGTGATTTGTTTTGGGTAAATACAAAGTGTTTGAGGTCCAAAAGTGTGTGTGTGTGTGTGTGTGTGTGTGACTGCACTAACAATAGATTCCTTCTGACTCATGATCATGACCTCATCAGTTCCACATTAGGTTTCTTTTTATACTGTTTAATGCTTCATTCTGATTGGTTGATGGTCTTTCTAAGGTATGCAATTATTTTAAGGAAAATTCCATTCTTTAGGTTGTTTTCAGCTTTATCAGGACCTTTATTCATAGTTTTTAAAACAACTGGCATAATTACCTGTTTTTTCCTGTGTTCGCACTTTAGGAACAAGCAATGATTATAGTTATATGGCTTTTGAGAGTACCATTGTTGTTTACACTAATGCTTTTTCATTTTAAAATGTTTTGTTATTGTTAGGTCTGGCATCCACACTACTTCGCCATTTTGGAGTGTTTTGAAAATGGTAAATATCAAACCCAGGCTCATTCTGATCACGCATCCTATACATTTCTGGAGAGAGCAAAATACGTCCCAGGAGCTACGTTTTTTTGCAGTTTTTGTTCTCGCGAATCCATCGAGGCCGCTGTGTACGCTTTATCGGATCTCAAATTTCTCTTGCGAGTGGCATTTGTGCCTGCTGTTCTCACGAAAATCCACCAGAGGCTGCTGTCAACTGACTGATTTACTGCCTGACCAACCAACCCATCCCTCCCCCTTCCCTAAACCCAACCAATAGTGTTTTAAAAAGCACAGATTGACCCGCTCACCCCCTTCCTTAAACCCAACCACAGTGTTTATTATTATTACACTCTTATTTACTTGTTTATTTTATTTTTTAGCTTTTGTTTTACCCGCTTTCTGGAACTGTTCTTCACCAGACTCGAATCACGTTGTTGTCAACTTCACTCTGTGTCTCAATCTGCTGACGTACATGTCGAGCTATTGAACAAACTGGTCACAGCAGAAAAACCGTCCATACGGAGGTAAGTGGTCAGCGAGAAAAGGAACAGCATCCCACCACTCCGTAGCATTCGTTTTAAATATGAAATGCCACCAAACGTAGATCTGGCTACATAATTTGCGATTTCCAAAAACGTATATAGGGGCTACGTTTTCAGAATGAGCCTGTGTTGCAAATATAAAGTTTTAATTTGGAAATGCTGGTGTTCTGTTTCAGTGTATACAAAGTGAAACGCAGTGGTGTTTCAGTAAAAGCATGGCTATCCACAATCACTCTCTTACTGGTCTTCTGGAGTATTGCGTATTGCTTTCTGATTCGTCAAGCCCTGTTCATGTGACCATTACACAAGCAGTACACTGCAATTATGGATTTTAGTAGAATATACCCATTTCTAGTAAATGTGAATGGTCATCTGGCATGTGTTTTTAGGCTGTATAGTGGAGATTGTTTTTCATAAACGCAATGAAAAAGCCAGACTAAAAACACACTAGTGTAAATGGCACCGAAATTACTGCCTATGTAAGAGTTCACTTTTAAGGGACTCTATTGCAACACAATAGTCACCGGTGATGTAAGTGTATATGGAGTACTTGCATGGCATACAAATACAGGCACAGTATTTTAAAGTGTTACAGGACAAACATTTAAAAAGCGAATGTTAGCCTTTGACTAGTAGTGAAATAGTGAAGTCTTTTACCATTTCAGTTGCACACAGACAAATGGACACACACACACATTCTCTTTTTCATCTTGCTAATATCTGCAACAGAGTAATACTAATAAGTTTGTGTATCAGTAGCTTGTCCCTTTAGCATTGGGAATTAGCAACAGAGCTTTGGGATGGCATGTGACAAAAATAGTCCTACATACTAAAGCATTTTACGGACAAAAGCTTGACAGATGTCTTAAAATACAACAATATGGTATTGTCTTAAAATACAACAATATTTGGTCACACTTTATTTTGATGATCCGTTTGTTGAATTTAAGTTACATTGCAGCCACATGCCAACTAACTTGCAACGGAATATAAGTAGATTTTTAGGTTGGGGTTAGGGAAAGTGTAAGTTGACATGTACTTGCTAAGTTTCTTATAGTCAGTTAAATGTCTGTTGAAGGAGCATATCAACAGATATTAAGCAGTCTACTAATACTCAAATGGACCATCAAAATAAAGTGGTACCCAATATTTTAAGATGTAATAACCTCAGTGTGAGTAATTAATAATAATCGATCGGACATGAGTTGATTTCTAATGATTCAACAGCATGTTTATAAATTAATGTTTACTTATAGTAGCTATTAAGGTATAAAAATATACAATTGTAACATAAATAATAAAGAGAAAAAGGACATTAGGCGACGCAGTGGCGCAGTAGGTAGTGCTGTCGCCTCACAGCAAGAAGGTCCCTGGGTCGCAGGTTCGAGCCTCTGGGTCAGTTGGCGTTTCTGTGTGGAGTTTGCATGTTCTCCCTGCGTTCGCGTGGGTTTCCTTCAGGTGCTCCGGTTTCCCCCACAGTCCAAAGACATGCGGTACAGGTGAATTGGGTGGGCTAAATTGTCCGTAGTGTATGAGTGTGAATGAGTGTGTGTGAACGTTTCCCTGAGATGGGTTGTGGCTGGAAGGGCATCCACTGCGTAAAACACAAAAAAACTGGATAAGTTGGCGGTTCATTCCGCTGTGGCGACCCCAGATTAATAAAGGGACTAAGCCGAAAAGAAAATGAATGAATAAATGAAAAAGGACATTAATGAATATTAGTTACTCTAGAGAAGAGATATAGACAGATAGCTATTGAAAGGGTAATGCTTTCTTTCTATTGAGGGCTATGAGTACTAAAGTTCCTGGTCAGCCATTAAAATAGGGCAGACAAAGGTGAGAAAGAAAGAGGCAAATACATAGTGGCCAAGTGCCTTTTTGTCTAAATGAGTCTCTCTGGAATTGTATGATTTCATTTGGGAAAGCAGCCCTGTGTCATTAAAACTGACCTTGAAGAAAATTAAGCCATCTTTCGAACTAACCTTCAATTATAGGTGGATTTATGAGTGTTTGTTCTTGTATTTAATCTGCAACATTTCTGAAATCGTGACCTATACTGTACTTCATTATTTCAGTTTTTCTCCCCGAGGTACAAAGGATTTTTTAGAATGATAATAATTTTGTCGAACATATCCAAACTAGCCTCCAAAAACAACCCTCACTTTCTCTCGTTGCTTGTAGATTGAAAAAGCAGAATATTTGTGTAAGTGGTAGGAGAGACAGCTGTGTTTGTGTTCAGTATGTGTTTGCTGACCTCAGTACACTGAACAAACACTAACAACAGGTTCAGTGCTGCAGGTCGTACATGGCACTCGCTCTCTGTTTCTGTTTTTCTAGAATAAATCAGACAAATGCTTTTAAGATCAGTCCAACAAACCCACGGGAGAGGGTCTGAGGAGAAAAAACTGAGGAAAAAATCAATAGGGATTACTTTAATAAGCATCAAAAGCAATGGCAGGAGTACGAATGTGAAATAGGGAGGATAGAAGTTTATGAGAGGACAGAGAAATAGAGAGAAGGGCATAAGTATGAGTATGAAAATGCATATAAAAAGTATAAAAATATATTTGACTAAATGTTATCAATCACATGCTTTAGCCTGTTTGAAGAGGGAACTAAAGAGTAAAAATAAAGCTAATTCACAGATGCTTTATTTTTTTATTTTTTTTTATACTTTTTTTTTAAATATTCAAACAGTTTATAATAATTGACCCTTCGCTAAGCCCCACCCTCCTTGGTTACTGTTGCTACGCCTGTCAAGCTTTTGTGCCTGGCACGTATATTACAATGTGCATGCGCCGGTGTCAGACATTCTCATGGATATTTTTTGCCAACAGGAGAGATATCTGAGAAAGCTAGACAAAAAAGGACTGCAGTACACATTACAGGGGTATATTCACGACATAATAGGCAACCGATTAGAAAATAATTCAATCAAAATTAAAGCTAGGTTAGCCTAGCCGTCTCATACGCTGACCATTCAACAGCTTAGTTCATGCACAGCAGGAGAGGTGACATTTAAAAACAATCAAATTATAACAAATTAAACCATGATTTCTCTATTTTAGCCAAAAAGCCTGATAGTCTAATTGTTGTGCAATAAAATATAGCGTTACTAACCCACGAGGAAACACGCATGGACAGTGCTTCTACATCATTCATTCACAGAAAGAACAGCCAGAAAGGGGAAATTGATGGATTTGTACCAAATATTAGCATCATTGACCCATAACAATGTACAGTAAGTTACCTATACCTGTCAGTATGTTTGTGTGCTCTTTATAAATTGCTGAAAAACAGCTGCGGGTTATGTTAAAGTATATTAATCGCAAGTACTCAGTTTGTGATCACATCCTGTTTTGGTCTGTTGATTTGTAATTTCAAATATTCGTAGCTTGAAACAGATGGAAATATGACTGCTATTAGTATGACTACTATAGCGAAAGCTTAAACAGAGCAGTGCTCATAATATCAACAAAAAAAAGACAGCTGTGAAACATAACCTGCTTTGTATTTTTGTAGGAAACACAGTTTAGATCGTTTTAGGGTGACATAGGAGGTGTGTGAGTTATTGCCGTCTGTCAATTACTGACTGTGTCAGAAATATCAAAACAAAACCAACTTAACTCCGCTCCTTTAGCGCCCCTCACATGCAGAGCTTGATCCACGCTGGCATTTCTTCCCTTGGGTTTTAGGTTTTGAAAAGGGAAAAAATTCCACCACCCGTCCAAACTTTCAGGATACCGTGCGTCAGATTTGCACAATACATATGCACAATGCTTTAGCTTGTTTCCATCGCTCGAAAGCTTAACATAGCCCCTGCGCGTAGCTACGGTTGCTAAGCCACAATTGGTGGCAGTTTTTGGGTGTGGCTTAGCGAAGGGTCAATTAGTAAGAATCCTAAAACATTTGGTTTGTATACAGGTTTAAAAAAACACTTTTATAAAAAACTCAAATGAAAAATAGATGTCACAAATGTGCGTTAAAAGTGCAGTATGTAAGTTTGACACCCATTGGCTGGACTAGGTATTGCACGCCTGGTTCAAAACACACGCAAGCGCAGGTTGCCAGATTGACACATCAACATAAGTGTGCCTGACTATCAAGCCTAAAGGCTGATTTAAGTCTGTTTTAAATCGGGTTCTAAATAAAAGCAACGGCTTGCGGTGGACTGAATATTTTCCATATGGTTTTTGTCCTAACCAACACCTGAAATTTATATTTTACAAACAAAGCTTCTATTTCTTGCAGCTGAACAACAGGATAAACTGACAATGATCTCCTCAGATACACCTCATGTGCTTTATTCAGTGTTTAATGCTAATAATGTGAGTTTGAATGCCATTTTACATGATATTTATTGTCATGAAAGCAGCAGCAGATAGTTTACCTCATATCTTGAAAATAAAATAAACAGTTCGAAATTAAACTTTAGAAATGTGACTCAGTCCAAGACAACACATATCAGTGATTTAGCATCTACATTTAATAATGTTAAACATGTTTAATATGTTTAGATTATAAACCTTACTATTTCATTGGAGTGCAGTAAGTGCACTATTCTGTGCTTCTAAATGGCTGTATTTACATTTCTGTGGTGTTGTCTAGTGCAAACAGCCAAATTGCTTATCACTGCAAATATTGTAGCGTAGCATGTTGTTAGGACACATGTTACAATGTAACCTGCTCACCTAATGTTTATATTCGTATTTTTATATTCATATATTTACATTCATAATATGTTGTATTATTTGCTAATTAATATCCACCTCATGTGGAATTCTGAATCTGCTGGTCATTTCGGAGGCAGCTGTCCACCGGTCGCATTTTGTTCTTGGACACATACTTTGTGAGCCTTCTTGACTGAATGAATGAAGTACGTGGTTTACAGTATTTGTTCATCTTTAATCTTTATATATGTATTGAAAATAAAGTTGTTCTTTGTTAGTTCCTGTTAACGCACAGATCATTAACTAATAAAATTGAATGGAATTAACTATAAAATTGAATTGAAAAGTCATAAACACCCCCTGCACACATAACACGTGTCAGAGTGTTGATTTGTCAGAAGCGGAGAGCCCAGACCAAGTGTGAAAAGGGCAGAGATTCAAGCACTCCGATTGGCTTTTCGTCAAATTCACCCTGAAATCTCATGAAATCATTTCTGACACTAATGGGCAAATGTGCCTCACGTCTAAACCAAGCAAACCAACTTTTGTGCTCTTGTGGCAAATGTATTAAAGTGAGCAAGCATGAGGTACATCAGACTGACTGTACACACACTCACAAGCAGCTCGACAGCAGCCTGGTATGACTGTAATCCTGCAGTGACAGACAGAGATGTTGAGCCGTCTGTGGAGTGAGACCAGAACAATAGCGTGTTAATTACTGCGACCCGCATGAGCTGCATAATCCTGCTACTGTACGCGTGCCAGACAGCATGGAAAAGCAGCCAGTCTGCAATAAACACACAAACACACACACGTGCAGAGAGAATAGACTCGAGATGCAGAGAAGAAGGCCGGATGTGGACCGTACGCAGAGAAAAGCCTCACTGTTTTAATTTGGCAGAGAGTAAATTAGAGCAACACACGCTTGTTTCCTCTTTCAGATTCACTTGTTACACATAAAGACTCTTATTAACCAAATATCCATGTTTTTTGTGCACAATAGTGCTGCACGATTTTAGAAAAATCTGACATTGCGATATTTTGTTTTTTTGTGATATATATTGCAATATGATTATAATTTCATTATAATTTCAGCTCTATTTGGAAAGTTTTCATTCATTTAGATATCAATTATAATACATTACAAGCACATATAAATCCCACAAAGCAAAGATAAACATTAAACAAATAGTGCTTTATGGTCTTCTGAAAAGTCTAACAGTATTTATGTACAGAAATTGAACAATCAGACATAAAATAACATGGTCATCATTGTATAAATTATAAAAAAATAATAAATGTAACATATTTTCATCTTTAATAATAATGTAAAATCAAAAATTAAACAATCAGACATAAAATAACATGGTCATCATTGTATAAATTATTTTAAAATAATTAGTTTAATTTATTTTCATATTTACTAATAATCTAATCCTGCGATGTGGCTATTGAGGATACACACATTTCGATATCGATGCTTAAACAATATATTATGCAGTCCTAGTATACACCATGATTCTTTGCATGAAATATATAAGTAAATTGTGTTAAACTTCAAACAATGAAGGACGTATTTTTAAAAGCAGTACAACAAGGTAGCGTTATTTTCCTCATGGTTCATCTGATGAATATTAAAGGGCAACTGATTAGATGTTTTATCAGACCATGAATAAGCCTAAAACAACAACAATAAAAGTATTTCCACAGCAATATTTCTGTCGTAAATTGAATATTACTCTACTTTATGGATAACAAAGTGAAAATAATCTGGAGAAACAAATAGAAAGTGAGATCAAAATAGCTTTGGGCATAGATATGCTTGTGATAATAATGTCACGATAAAATACACAATGTAACATTATTTTTTTGATGGATAAATAATATATCAAGCTCAAATGAGCTTTTTTTGGTATAACTTGGCAAGTATTTCCAAAGCATCGAACATTACATGAACAATGAATAAAATTGTATTGTGAATATATATAATACACACAGACCTTAAAAATAAATGAGAAATTTGATAAATGCATACATAAATACTAATATGATTATTTAAAAAAAGTAAAATGAAAATAAAATTTTTATAAAAAAATAATATTAAATAAAAAGGAACAAGTAATACAATTAATAATACTAATTATTATTATTAATATATAATAATATTAATAATAAAGAAGTAAAAAAAAAAACTAACTGTAATTAAACCATGATATCGTCTGCACCAATAGCCTAGTGGTTAAGGTGCTCAGAGCGACCCGATTCCCGGCTTGAGGTCCTATGCTGATCTCTCCTCTCTCTCTGCTCCCATTGCTTTCTTGTCTGTCCTCCACTATTCTTTCACAGTAAAGGTTGAAAACCCCCTTAAAAATAATAAAACTATAATATATAATAGTTTATCATTAATATATCTCTTTATCTGTTTATACACACACACACACACACGCACACACGCTTATTGTTGAAACATTATTATTGGCACAAGCTTATGGGTTTAAAAAAAAAGAGTTCTGGAGAAAAGCTGGAAGTGCGGCTCATCATTTGAAACGTAGTTGTCATGAAAAAGGTAGATAAGCAAGAAAAAAGCTCTGGAATGACCTAGCTAGATGAGTTTGGCGTGCTGAGGGGGTGATTTGAATATTTAGGGGGGAGGGGTGGTCAATGCATTACCTCCTCTAGTTCAGTAATCATTTGCAACCCCATTCAGGTCCAAATTCACCCACCCGTCTTCCCCCTTTCCTTTCAGGTCTCTCTACACCCCCTCATAATGAAAAGAAACAGGGTCATGGTGTGTGTGTGTGTGTGTGTGTGTGTGTGTGTGTGTGTGTGTGTGTG
>CAIGQZ010035027.1:13319365-13356286 GCA_903798205.1 Danio tinwini
ATGTGTGTGTGTGTGTGTGTGTGTGTGTGTGTGTGTGTGTGTGTATGTAGGAGGGGCTCATTGTGGAGGCGATAAGCATTGATCAAATGAGTAGACGCACATACTGACTTGTTGGCAAGAGCACACAGGTTTTCGACACACTGCTGGTCCAGTTCTCCTGTGTACTGGGAGGCCGTGACAGTTGTTCACTGGATCCACCTGCCTTATACACACTCACACACACTGGAATAATGGTGTTCATCGGGACTTCACTCAAGTCAGTCATTAAATACTTCAAACGCAAGGGTAAGAAGAACAGTTTGACCATTCAATCGTTTTCTGTTTGGGTGTTATATTGGTTTCAGTCTAAATGTATGGGGTTTGATTAAATGTGTGAGATTGATGTGTGACTGGTAAGTACTTTGTCAGGTGTGTAAGTTCGGAATTGATTAAGAGCTGTAAATTAGTATCAGCATGGACAAATGAGTCATTTCCTGTACTCTTTCATTTGTTATTGCACATGATGAGCAGTGTATGACTTTATGTACTATAGTTTGACTGATATAATTGTGTTTTATATATAGAGAGAGAGATGTGTGTGTGCATGTGTGTTTGGGGCAATACTTTCATAGTGTAATCATTAGTAGATAGTATAGAAGTACAAAAAGTACAATTTAAAATAACATTCCAACATTTTTAGGAGGATTACAATATTTAATATCATCTGTATTAGTAAAAATGTAATATTAATGCATTGCTAATCAACCTAAATTTACATTATGGTGAGGTTTGTTTGGTTGTATCCGATTTATACATTTACCAGATACTGGTTGATCTACTAAAACCTTTAATTCATTGGTAATAAATCCTTTAATTAGCTAAACTTAGTCAATTAGTAAGAATTCAATCGCTTCACAAAAGCGGTGCCATGTTAGTAATTAAAACATTTTGTATAGGGCACAATAAACATTTTTTAGTTGCCATCAATTGTTAATCATCATTTATCTTCTACGCTGAAATGTGGTGGATGAGCTCATCGATATTCCAGTGCTACATGTGGTGGTGGATGGTAACTGTATAGTGTGTGTTTTGTGTGGATACGAGCAGGACCAGAGGGATTATGGGAGTTTTGAATAGGCCGATTGCGAGTGCTGAGCTCAGGCTGATGTGGAGATTGATGTTGGGCACAATGCAGGTTTTTGTTCCTGTTACCGTTCTCTTCGGTCTCCCAGAGCTTACAGACAGGTTTAATGGGTTGAGGACTGGACTATCTGAGTGTGTGTGTGTGTGTGTGTGTGTGTGTGTGTGTGTGTGTGTGTGTGTGTGTATTGCTCATTCTGCAATCATCTGATATTTATTGTAGGCACTTCAAAGGACCACTTTTATCTCTCTCATTGAGTACAAAGGTTGTTAATGCTTTTTGTGCATCTGGTTTTGTCATCTTGTATATGGTCCTCTTGATAGAATGAACAAATGTGTTTTTTTCCAGTGTTGTGTTCAGGAACTGTTTTAGAAATTCATTGTTGTGCTAAATTTGTTAGCACAAATTTAACAATCTGGAAATTTGTTAAACACGTTTTATTTTTTAAAAGCATATATACATATTAAGACTATAAAACAGAATAAAGTGCCTGGTCTAATTGGAAATCAAGGAAATTAATTATCTATTTAAATTATTATTTATGTATAAAATAGGCTGATCTTTCAATAAAGTGAGTTTTATTAATCTGAAACTTTTCATTGCATTTTGTTTTTTGTAAATAATAAAAGTTGCATCAGATTGATGAAAACAAACCTGAATACCCGCGTGAACAGGGCCAAAATTACCTTTTTTACATTGAAACATTTGGATACAGTGTCTTCTGTCTACATGACTGGCAAACGAAAAAAAATCTGAATCTTCGTGAATATTTGGTTAATTTAGAAAACAAATGTTGTCTGTTTTAGTAATGTTAGTAATGCATAGAAAAATGCAAAGCAGAATTCTTCTGAGCTCATTAACCCACTGACGACAGCCACTTTGTGATGGCTTTTAAGATGGATAATGAGGTTTGTTGTGTTACTTTGGAAAGTTTGGACTGAACAGGAACAAAAGCTACCTGATCCACTATAAATTTCTTAAAAAAAAAAACAAACAAAAAAAATGCTTGCAATTTAGACACTGTCACCTTATGCTTGTACAATCCGTAAACTCTTGTTTAACTCACCCATTAAATAATGGCTAGGTCTTTATACTGTTGCGACTATATTTATTTATTGATGGTGGGTCACAAATGTCATTATCGTGATAATAATACGATTAATCGTGCAACCCTACCACATATTATTGTTTTTTTTTCTTTTTTAGAAAGCTTTATCATTGATATACTGGAATAAAAGGTTTATGGTTTGGACATGAACACTGCCATTTTTTGTAGCAACAAAAAGTAGATCACCTTTTAAACATAAATTGAACTTTAAATCAAGATTGTGTCAGTTATATGATTAGGCCAGTAGGTGATCTGTGAAAAAATATTCATAAATGTGCAATTTTCCATATTTTGTTATTCATGTTTTTGTTTTCTACCATTTATTTATGATTTTGAATTGCATTATGGGACCTTGAACTTTCTTCCAATCAACTTTTAAATGACTATTATTAACATTTTTAATAGTTCAAAGTGATAAATTGTCTAAGTTCTTGTTGTATATTATGGCACAAAAACCTTGTAATAAGCTGCCATTACATTTTCTGTTATTTTATTTCTTATACATTGAATTTTCAACATCAAAGTCTAGAGATCAGAGATAAAGGTCCCACAATGCAATTGACAACAGTAAAAAAATGGGAACTAACTGGGAGGTAACTGTTGAAAGTGTTGAACAAAAAAAAAATAAACACTGATTCATCCAGGAGTAAAACAAGATGAAGTTTTCATTAGGCATTTATTGAATCATTTATTCATAATTTTGAATCATTCAAATTGTTTACATATTTCAAATAACAGACTTCAGCAGGTTGCTTATTTCAGAACTGCTACTAAACTACATTTAATTGTTTAGTTGTCTTTTCAGCATAATCAGAAAATCATTATCTCAATTTTAATCACAAAATCTTAATTCTCAATTTATTCAGAATTGTGCAGCTTTCCTACACAGACAAAATAGTGGCAGGAATCATATATGTAGAACATTCCGGATTATGGTTTGCGCAGATTACATGTTGACCTGTTATCCAAAGTCAGCTGGTCGGTAGATTATTGATCTATTTAGTTTTTACCACACCAATAAAGCCATGATCACATAACATTTTGGTAGTAACCCGAGGCAAATACACAAATTCAATTAAAAACTCATTGCATTGATGTTTCCGACTGTGGGACTTAGAGTTAGGGATGAGAGTCTGAATTTGTTTTTGTTGGAAATGGTCACTAATAGACATTTAAAAGTGCATTGAAAACTTGATGTTTGTTGTCACTCGCAGACTGTAAAAAATCTTGTGAACCTGCAGCATTCGTTAGATGATCAGCATCATGTTTATGCTACAGTAGTGAATGCCCTCTGCATTCACCCATGCGTTTGTCTGTATTGTCTCGTCTGATGTCTGCACATTCACAGATGATGCCTTTGAGGAGAAAGTGTGTTGCTTTGAAGCCCAGCATTGATTTTGAGCAACAAAAAGTTCAAAAGCTTTCGTTTGGTGTCTATTGTGCTTTTTGTTCCTATGCGATGTATTCTATCACCATCAAAATGTCTTCATATAAAATAGTTCAAATGTTCACATTTACTGCAGTGGCGCAGTAGGTAGTGCTGTCGCCTCACAGCAAGAACATTGCTGGGTCACAGGTTCGAACCTCGGCTGGGCTGGGTCAGTTGGCGTTTCTGTGTGAATTTTGCATGTTCTCCCTGCGTTCGCGTGGGTTTCCTCCAGGTGCTCTGGTTTCCCCCACAGTCCAAAGACATGCGGTACAGGTGAATTGGGTAAGCTAAATTGTCCATAGTGTATGAGTGTGTGGATATATATATATACACACACACACACACACACACATCTAGATGGTTTATGTGCTATATGTACATTGCTGACTTTTTAACTGTACAAATAAGAAATAAAAATATTTATATAAAAGTATTTACAATTGTGAAAAAAAAATATATTTATTCAGTATTTTTATGACTTTTTTAGGGCTTTGTTAGTGCAGTGTTTTTTTATTTTTTTATTTATCCTGACAACTTGCCTTTGAAACTTCTTACAATGATATTTGGCCTTAGGGAGATCAGAAGCTGTGCACAGAAGCAGTAGATAGATTAATGTGCAATCACGCATATGTTTTGTGTTTGTCTCTCTGAAGTGCGAGTAAGAAATCACTGTTAGATTGAAAGTCCTCCTGAAGCCTCATGAATGAACACAATGGCCTGCTGTGAGCTCCTCTTGCCAGTCTAGCAGCTCTGACATGATGGCCCATCACAGACTAATGGCCTAGTGCCACCTGTGGACACACCTGTGAAAAACCCCCACTGCTGCTCCACCACGCTCTCTTCCTCTCATGTCATAAACACCAGCCTGTTGTTGTTTTTGTTTGTTTGCTATTGGGACAACTGGGGGTTCCAACTCCAGGGGTATTTCCTTCAACCGTCCCCTTTACCCGATGGCCCATTTGCACCTTTGCCAGCTAGATTGTGTATTGGGTCATCACTCTTTGGTTAAAATTTTTAAGATTCATTCTGTTAAAAGTTTATTGTAGATTGCACCAAACTTTAAAGCAAAATGAATGGTCCTTTTGCATCTGTTTTGACTCTCAGGGAGTCCACAAATGGTCAAATTTGGTCCCTGTTACTTGCATTTGGTGATATGAACATGCTCTTTACGTTAAGCAGATTCATGTGTTTGGCTGCTTTAAACAATGATATGTTTTTCGTAATAAATGGCACATAAATAATTTGAAATGTTGTTGTGTTTTCTTTAGCTGTATCTAATCTGGATGAGGAGAAAAAGTGGACCGTGCACTACACTGCCCCATGGCACCAGCAGGAGAACGTCTTTCTGCCAGGCTCCAGACCGGCCTGTGTGGAAGATCTTCACCGTCAGGCCAAAGTGAACCTGAAAACAGCTCTCAGAGGTACGAGCCACAAAATTCAACTCCCTTTTACACAGAAAAGGAGAATAATAATAAAGATAATACACTTTTTGAAAAAAGGTATTTTCACCAAGTTGACATAAAAGAACCGTTTTTGGCTCCCCAAAGAGTTCTTAAATAGGCATGTGACGATAACCGTTTTCAAGGTATACAGCGTTTGGAAAAGTTGAGCTTTTAAAATCACCATTCCTAGGGTATATGTAAGATTTTTTATTTTTTAGGACAACAGTATCTCCAGCAAAAAGCATACCGTTTCAAACTGTAAAGAAATCTGTGCTTTTGAAACTAATAAAGACAGCAGAAGTCAATGAATTATATGAATTATTTAGCCTGACATGTTTACTGTTACAAAATATTTTAAATGTTTCTCAGAATAAAATATAATGGATGTGTCCAAAATCAGTAGGTACTGCATTTAAATTTAAATTTACTACTTGAGCGATATAAAAGTACGTTCTATGCCATATAAATGTAAGTAGTATGAATGGAACTGGTATTACATCTGCCATTTTATTATGATCACGTGACACACCCGATTCACTCCCGTTTATGAATTCTCTCGTGTTGCATCATGGGATAGCGTAGCGTGCATCAGATGCACACTTGAAAATCTCACCAGATATAATAGGTCATCCGGGCACTTCTTGCATACTGTTTTTCGATTTCTATGAATTTGGACATACTACTTGGCTCCCATACTGTTTTTAAGCGTACTATATAGTATGGAAGTAGGCCATTTCGGATGCAGCCTTTCTGTTCAAATCAGAAAATAGTTCTTGTTTTTTAGCCAGACATTTAAAAAGAATATAGTTTAGAGCAGTAATAACAATACTGTGAAAGTGTGATGTTTTTATCCAAGGTTATCATACTCAGAGTTCCCACACTTCTTAAAAGTGCTTAAAAGTGCTTAAATTTCAGACCTATAGATTCAAGGCCTGGAAAGTACTTAAAAATAAACACAGGTTCTTGAAAGTGCTTAAATTTGAAAACAAAAACAATTGTTTATGGTGTTATTTCAACAATTGAACTGTGCTGCTGTCAAAACAGAACGTGAAAACGTATTTTGAAAATTTTTATTGAAAAATCTTGAATATTGTACAAGAACAATGACAAATAACGCACATTTGATCAATCTTTCAGAAACCACATTTAAATATATCATAAGTACTGAATTCAATGCATTTTATTAAAGTTGAACGGTCTAAATTTCTGAATGTCACTTAATAAAATTAATAGTAAATGAAATGTTAGGTACAGTAAGGACTTTCATGGTGCTGCATATGCTGGGGTATGAATAACAAAGGTACGTAATAAAAAAATTAATAGTGCTTTAAAAAGTCCTTGAAAGTGCTTGAATCTGGTGTCCATGAAAGAGTGGGAACCCTGCATACCATTGGAATCTTCAACCTGCCTATGCCTGTTGTTAATACAGTCCTGTTTTTCTTAGTGTGAAGAAGATTTGAATCATTTTAAAATCATTGTCACTGAACAGAATGCTTTGTTCCATGGAAGTTAATGATTTTTTATTGAACTATCAAAGGCAAAAAAGATATGTAATAAGAATGTATTGAATTCTTTAAAACAGTATGAAGTATGATTGTTTGTCTGTTTTTATTGGTTTTAGAATTTTAGAAAAGCTATTCTGAAAGTGATATCGATATTGAGTCTTTCTGTCGGATTCATATCCAAAAAGATTTATGTAGAACTGTATTGTTATTATATTGTTTATATATTATGCATTATATACTGCCAAAAAAGATTGCTATTTGGATTTAGGTAGGCAAATACTTAAGAGTCTGGTTGGATTTTTGTTGCAGTGATCAATAAGTCTAACTTTCCCTCCTATGTATTTGATTACTTATTTTTTAAAGAGTACCATTTAGGGGGCTAAACAGTGCAGTTAGCCTTGGTGTAAAATGGCTTTTATTCATTAGAATCAGCCTCAAACCTGCTTCAGTTCTCATGACGTCAGCATTGCACTGGGAACAAACACATTGAGCAGCAGGTGAACGTGCCTATGATGTCACTTCACACCGGACACCTGTGAAACGGCCTGTTGGTGACATCCAGAGCCTGTCATTAACAGTACAGTTCAGAGCAGTACAGATCAGCGTTCAGTTAGCAGATTCTGGCCTGAAAGTTAATTGCAACCCAAGACTGATCTAGCTGTACAGGTGGCTGATGTAAAGCCTGTTTAATTATACATGCACAGGTGTGTAGCTCATATTACAATAATGGAGACTTCAGGCTTTCAGAAGACAGGAAGAAAGGTAGAACTGTATCATCAAACACTTTTGACTTTAAGCAGTTTATATTTCTCAGTAAGTTGTTATGTCTGCTTTTTTCTGGCAGTGTCTTTGATTGGGAGAAAGCTTTCTTAGTGGTTAAACACTTGCTCTGCCAAGACAAACAACACTAAACACACATGTGGATCAGAGGAACTTCGCAGGTGTCTTTAACATTTTTTTTGAGAAGTTTAAAAGCTGTTGTAAACAGTCTTGTCTCTTTAAAGTCTTAACTGACAAATAAGTGTTGACGGAAACTGTGAAGGATTAGCAAATAAAATAAACTGTGGTTCTGGAGAATTAAATGAAGACATTTTAACAGCTGTTGTTTTTATTCGCACTTTCTGCATTTGTCACTTGTTTATTGGTCTTGGGCAATAATGTAGTTGGTTCTGTGTGATGTTTAAAGCTGGAGCGTGCCTTTTTTTAGTTAAATATTTATCTGTTTCAGTTTAATAGCCAGAGACAGATATAATCTGTTTATTTTAGCGTCATAACCAGCCAGACACAGCAGTTGTAAAAAAATCCATCTTTCAGGGTTCCCACGGGTCTTGGACTTTCTGCTATATCATGGAATTTTAAAAGGTCTATTTCAGATAGTGCTGGGTGATATGGCAATAACTGAAGCCACAAAGATTAGACGCTTCATTAAATAGCATTTTAAAGTATTGTTTATTAACATAAACTGTTTACACATTACTCTGAATTTTTTTGGGAGATTCTGATTTTCTATAATATGCTTATTCATTCATTCATTTTCTTTTTCGGCTTAGTCCCTTTATTAATCTTGGGGCCACAGCGGAATGAACCGTCAACTTATCCAGCTGTTTTCACAGCAGATGTCCTTCAGCTGCAACCCATCTCTGGGAAACATCCACACACACTCATTCACACACATACAGTAGGGTGAATTTTAGCATACCCAATTTACCTATACCACATGTCTTTGGACTTGTGGGGGAAACCGGAGCACCCGGATGAAACCCACACAAACACGGGGAGAACATGCAAACTCCACACAGAAATGCCAACTGAGGCTCGAACCAGCGACCGTCTTGCTGTGAAGTGATCGTGCTACCCACTGTGCCACCATGACACCCTAACAATAAACAATTACAGAATTATTTTTAAATAAATGTTTTACTTAATTAAAATGTAAAAAAATGTTCATTAAAATAAACAACAGTTTTACAGCTAATACTGCTGGCGAAGCTGATTCGAGCGTGAAAGTGATTTGAGCTCGCTAAAAATACTGGGTGACGTTACATGTCTCTAATATCAACACAATTACAGATTCCTGTTGTTGCATATGTCTGCTGTGTGATTGGCTCTTTGCATTGATCTAAAATGTCTAGAGCTTATCATCGTTATCGACATACCTTTTTATCACGATTCGATATGATATCGTTTATTGGTCCAGCCCTAATTCCAGACATTAAGAAGTAAGGAATTTTGTATATTTATTGTCCAAGTCATGGAATATGAGATATTTTTATTAGTCAATTTAAGTTTAATTTCCATTCGTCAAAATGTCATTTCTTTATACCATATTTTTGCTTGTTTTTATGCTTAGTCTATTTCCAGTCCAATTTTATTCCTTTTTCGACATCAACTGGCAGTCACTTAAGTCAAATGAAGTTACCAGACTGTATCTGTTAATAATGGCTAACATGGCTAACATTTTAGAAGCTTTGGGTTTGAAGCAACCACTTTAAAGACTGGGTATTAAAAAATAAAATACAAAAAATATATATAAACTTTGTAAAACTACTATCAAATATGGAAGAGCGAGCAGTTCACAGCCACACAAACAGTACAGATTTTTGGTCAAAATTACAAAAAGTACTGTTAAGTTTAATAGATTCGATAATCCATTGTTGTTCTCATAGTGACTCATAAAGGCATTTTAATAATAATTAAAATGCTACACATAAAATATTAAAAGATAACATTTTACAACAGAACCCTGTTTTTCTGTTCATTATAGGTCATGGAAATTCAACTTTTTAGCCGGTGATAGTTTGGTAAACCTATCAGCACACTTTAGCTGTTTATTGGAGTGCATCACAGAGCTGCAGTGCAGCATCATAAAATGAAAGTCAGGAAACAGGGAAAGACTTGCAACAGATGAGTGTGTGTTTGTCAGAGAGAGACTGCTTGATTCAGATGACTGGATGACTGAAGGAGATTTTGGGATGTGTGCCAAGGGGATGAAGCTGCAGCAGTTCATTTAGAAAGCCAGGAAACATGATATACACACACATACAGAGCGATGCTAATCTGTTTAATATTGTTCTCTATACAATTGTTTTGTGCCGTTACTGTAAAATAAAATAAAAACAATTCTTAACACCACATTGCATGAAGACCTAAAAACTGTGCTTTGTGTCTCAGACCACTAGAGGGAGCTAAATAAACACTGTATGCTTTTATACTTGAGCTCATATTTGCAAGTAATTGAAAATTTTCTTTCAGACTTGTTGCGCTGATGTGTCCGCTCTTTTTCTACAGATTGTGATAAACTGAGGAAAGATGGTTTCCGCAGCTCGCAGTACTACTCACAGGGCCCCACTTTCTCTGGCTCCTCAAACTCCCAACACGAGGACGAGGACCTTGAAGGTGATGAGACTGACAAAAAGGTAGGCCGAAATGAGCGTAGTTAACTCAAAAGAAAAGAGTTTGCTTGAAAAACTCAGTGTTGAAGGTAATGAGTTAATTAAATACCTCATTCAACTCAAATGGAGTAAGTTCACAGTACTCATATAGATTAGTTTTTTAACTCAAATGGTTTGTAGCAATCGGTTTCCTCAAATGGTTTGTGTTGCATTGCCTTAACTTATTGGGTTTTACACTACTCAGTTGATTTGAGTTCTCTTCATTTATTTGGGTTTTACTGTGCTCAAATAGCTTTGTTTACTCAAATGGAGTAAGTTCACTGTACTCATTAGGATTAGGTTTTGAACTTAAATGGTTTGTTGCAATCGGTTTCCTCAAACGGTTTGAGTTACCTTAACTTTTTGGGTTTTACAGTGTAGTACTACAGCAAAAAAATAAGGGAAAAATAGACTACTTGAGCATTCTTGGTCTTTCTAGGTGTTCTGGATTTAATAGGCATTTAGTTTGAGTGAAGTGGTTTATATTTGATTTATTTTATGCAAATCTGATAGATTTCTCTCAAATTACAATTTACAAGCAAGACAAAGTGTGTACATCTTTGGATTTATCCAAATGAGTGTTTTGCTTGTATATTTTCCACATGCCATTAGTTTCTGTTTTGCTTTAAAAATAGTTTAATAGTTACTATACTTTAAAGGATTTACAGGATTTGTTGTGGAGTGAGGGAAACTAACATGACGTAATTATAACCTTTGTTTTATCTGGGGCTACACTTTATTTCTGAATGAAATTATAATAATGTTATGGTATGATTTATACACAAGTGCAACTAATCGGTGCTTTTATTCCACAATGCAGTTTTGTGATCCACAAATTAGAAACTGGATTTTTTTAGTATAGACTAATAATATTAGACAGTGTTTTTGTTATTGATCATTAAAGTAATGATCTGTCATAAAATCTGTGCAGAGTTCTTGCTATTAGACCAAACACATAACCTTGAAGGCTGACTGCAGTGGTGTAGCCTGTAGGATTAGGCTTCCCTCTGCTGGAAAGAGAGCTTCCTGCAGGTGTATTCTGGGTACTGAATCAGAGCCTCCCGCAAGTGCCTCTGTGGAATTCAGAATCTCTGCTGGCTTCGTTAATGTTGTCAGCCATGTGTGGCCACATTATGAGTCTGAACCCCAGGACACTACTACTCTAATGAAACTATTACTCACAAAGTGTTGGAAAGCAACAACTTTGCTTGCGATATTGAAATGGCAAGCTGCTGTTTAGCATATGAACATTGAAGGGGGGTTTGAAAGGAAAGGGCTTATGCTGAATGGATTCAGTTAGACAGTCATAAAACTAAAAGTTTCAGTAAGAAATGCTGTAGGTTTGTTTATAGCACGCCGTCTTGTCCTCGTTTCTTCTTGTTTCTTTATCGCTCCTCCTCACACTGCGTTCAGGGGCCCTGAAAGGTCAGACCCTGTAAAAGCAAAGATTCAGGGATGCTTTTGTCCCTCCACCGCCCCCAGCCCTCCCTAAGAGATCCCATGCCCTTTTAACCTTATTTACCACTCTAGACCTTCTTTCCCAGACCACTGGGTACAATACCAAACTGGCTGGATACTTATGCTTCTCTTTCTATTTCATGTTTTCACTTTTTTAAAGATATTTCTTCTTGAAGCACACATCAATAAGCATATATATTTACTTTATTGGATGATCATCCCCATAAAAATGAACCCCATACTAAAAGTTTCTTGTATAAAGTCCATTTTATGCTTTAAAAATACATATTTTAATTGGTTCTAAATGAATTTAATAATGATTATGTTTGAGCAACATGGTGGCGCAGTGGGTAGCACGATCGCCTCACAGCAAGAGGGTCGCTGTTTCGAGCCTCGGCTGGGTCAGTTGGCATTTCTGTGTGGTGTTTGCATGTTCTGCCCTTGTTCACGTGGGTTTCCTCCAAGTGCTCAGTGTCCCCCACAAGTCCAAAGACATGTGCTGTAGGAGAATTGGGTATAATAAAATTGGCGGTAATGTATGTGAATGAGTGTGTATGGATGTTTTCCAGTGATGGGTTGCAGCTGGAAGGGCATCCGCTGCGTAAAACATATGATGGATAAGCTGGCGGTTCATTCCGTTGTGGCAACCCCAGATTAATATAGGGACTAAGCTGAAGAAAATGAATGTATGAATGATTATATTTAGTAAATCTTTAGGTCAGATAAAATCACCTTTTTATTTTTTCCTCCACTTCATGGTACCTTATATATTTGTTTATTTATTATTCATATTCATCTCATTTGAATTTATTGGATTGTTTTAGCAAGATTTTTACATAATTGTTTTCATGATTTATTTGAACTATTTGTTCAAATATATTTATTATAATTATTAGATTATGGTTATCAAATAATAAAGTCATTCAAACAGATAACAACCACTCTTAAATAGTTGTTTAACTGTAGAATTAGGCACTCTTAAAAATGTGAGTTATTCTTACTCTTTATTATGCAATGAAAGTGACTAAGGCAGGAAGGAAATACAACGATAACATAAAACAAGACCTCAGGCAGCTGTGACTTGATTATTTGACTATTGTTAGTGACCTGGATGGATAATTAAATGTATTGTAGTGATTTAACTACAGTTGGTTTGTTAATGAGGCTGATGGAGGCCCAGGTGTTGAATTGAAACTTCAGATGGTCCTCTTGTAACTCTGCTGCGAACGCCATTCCCATTTTAGAAGCACAATGCGTGAACAGAGTTTTAACGCCTCACTGGTTCTTCCCCTCACTCTGTTCCTGCTCTCTATTCTTTCTCTCAGACTTTTCAGTGTGTTTATGTGTGTGCGCTTTTCTGGGAAGTGTGAGAGTGTTGTTTGATGGTCAGTTGCCCATGAAACTGCTCTGTATACTCCTGGTCCGCCAATAAGTCGGCGCACACAACCCTTAAACCTTTGGCTAAAGCTAAAGAGAAGCTCTGAGTTTCAATTTTAACATCCTGCTTGTCTTAAAAAAGATTTACTTTTCATTTTTTCTTGTTCACTTATCTTGACAAGCTCCCTGTAGTCATGAAACATACTGTTTTCTCTTTTTTCAGTCCACAGCATCTTCAGGAGAGGAAGAGAAAGACACCTGCCAAATGAGAGCACAGAGTCCAGCACAGGTGGAAGGAGTGGAGGTTGATGGACAAATGTCATGCTCTAAAGCCTCAGTCCTGCCCACTCCAGAGGAGAAGATGAGGCAACAGGCACAGGCCGTTCTCACAGATATTGTCCCCATCAATGTCACAGGTAAGAAATCAAACTTTTAGATCAACCCCCCCAAAAAAAGCTCAAATTCATGTTGTGTCTCCAGTGAATCCTTATGTTTGTCAGGCTAGAATTCATTAAGTTAGTCTTTTTAAAGGAACACTCCATTTAAAAAAAAAAAGCTCATTATTATAGCTTTCCTTGAGTTATATAGTTGAGTTTTACCATTAAAGAGTTGATTAGGCCATTAGCATCTAAGACAGTGGTTCCCAAAGCTGGGGAAGTTTTCCATTAGAAAAATTGTGACTCCTGGGGTCATTCCTTATTTCAAAGACACAGCAATAGTGTCAGATGCGGCAGATTCATTTTATGGCACCAGGTTGAACTTTCGGACACCTTTACAGCACTCATATTCTTTAAAAATAAAGGCCACAGCTAAATATGGAGGAAGGTCTCAGAGTTTTAGAGTTTATTTATTTATTTGACATGGACATCACAATTACACTGAACAACCAAATGCATTTGTTTAAGTGTTTTAGCAAACTTGCTAATTCTCAACACCTGTCCACAGGAGGCTT
Source organism: Danio tinwini (assembly GCA_903798205.1). Lineage (NCBI taxonomy): Eukaryota > Metazoa > Chordata > Actinopteri > Cypriniformes > Danionidae > Danio > Danio tinwini. The sequence goes on from CAIGQZ010035027.1 coordinate 13,333,188, forward strand.
GACAAAATTGACTAAATGGAAATATAATAATACATATACACAACATTATAATTCTTTACATAAAATTACTGAAGGCAAAAGCAAAGGCGACATGATCCAACCAGTGAAGTTCTCCAACATTAAATGAAGAATAGACTTGGACTCATTGGTGTGTGTGAATTGTTGCATTCAAGGTTTTTATATTTATAACCACTTCAGAGGATATTGGGGTTCATGGGTCACTGGCATTGTTATTTTGGGGGTGGTGGGCTGAAAAGTTTGGGAACCCCTGATCTAGGAAATGTATCAATATTTTTAGCATGATGCTAATCACTCATTGATATATGCTAAGCTAAGCTAAGCTAAAAGTGCTCCCGCCAGACTCAAAGATTAGCTGAATGGATACAAAAATGGTAAAACTCAATACTAGCATTAACCCTAGGGAAACTCTAAAATGAGCCTATTTACAAAAAAAAGTAATACGTTCCTTTAAGTGGATCTCACATCAAATTCAGTGACTGTATTTAATTCATAACTCCTTAAAGCTTATTCCTAACTACTAACATTTGAATACTGCATGCATGAATACTACATACAACTAATTCTGAATGTATAACCACATCTATTATGAATGTGTGTGAATGCATTAACACTTCTCATGTTAACATTTCAGTCATTTTCATGCTTTTGTCTTTCTTAGACATAATAAGCTCTGTATATTCAATCCTTTCCCAAAATGATAAAACTCGCTGTGACTCAGGAAGAAGCTCTGTTCGAGTCTAAAGCACACACAAATAAACACCAACACACTAATTCAGTCTGTCAGCTCTGTGACTTAGTCAGACTTCCCAGAGTGCTGAGGCTTAGTCAACAGTGCCCAGTCTCTGGAGTTCCCTTTGCTTTTACAGTGCTACAGCACAAAGGTGTTTTGTAGATAAAATAATGTTTCTATTAGATTTCGTTTATGAAGGGCATTACCTGTTCATATAGAGTGAAAACAATCTATTTAGGTTTAGAAATTTTCGGTGTATTACAGAGATCACAGCAGATATTGCCATATAAGGACAGACTCTGTTTATGGATATATGTAATAAACTAAGTTATGACATTGTCTCAAAGGACTCATTTACACCTGGCATTATGATCTACAGTGGATCCAGAAAGTATTCATAGTGCTTCACCTTTTCCACATTTTTTCATGTTACAGCCTTATTCCAGAATGGATTCAATTCATTTATTTTCTCAAACCTTCCACAAAATAAAAAACCTGAAAAATCACATGTACATAATTATTCACAGCCTTTGCTCAATACTTTGTTGATGCACCGTTGGCAGCAATGACACCCTTAAGTTAAGTCTTTTTGAATATGATGCCACAAGCTTGGCACACCTGTCTTTGGGAATTTATGCCCATTCCTCTTTGCAGTACCTCTCAAGCTCTATCAGGTTGGATGGGAAGCAACAGTGTACAGCCATTTTTAGATCTCTCCAGAGATATTCAATAGGATTTAAGTTTGGGCTCTGGCTGGGCCACTCAAGGACATTTACGAAATTGTTGTGAAGCCACTCCATTGATATTTTGGCGGTGTGTTTTGGGTCATTGTCCTGCAGGAAGATAAACCGTTGCCCCAGTCTGAGGTCAAGAGCACTCTGAAGCAGGTTTTCATTCAGGATGTCTCTCTACATTGCTGCATTCACCTTTCCTCTATTCTGATTAGTCTTCCATTTCCTGCTGCTGAAAAACATCCCCACAGCATGATGCTGCCACCACCATGCTTCACTGTAGGGATGGTATTAGCCTGGTGATGAGCAGTGTTTGGTTTTCTTCAAACGTAACCCCTGGCATTCACTCCAAAGAGTTCAATTTTAGTCTCATCAGACCAGAGAATTTTGTTTCTGAAGCCTTTTGGCAAATTTCACAGAAGAATGCTGGAGCTCAGACTGAGTGACCATCAGGTTATTGATCACCTCCCTGACTAAGGCCCTTCTCCCCCAATCCCTCAGCTTAGATGGCCAGCCAGCTCTAGGAAGAGTCCTAGTGGTTCTAAACATCTTCCACTTACGGATGATGTAGGCCACTGTGCTCATTGGAACTTTTAGAGCAGCAGACATTTTTCTGTAACCTTCCCCAGCCTTGTGCCTCAAGAGAATCCTGTCTCGGAGGTCTACGGACAATTCCTTTGTCTTCATGCTTGATTTGTGCTTTGACATGCACTGTCAACCTTGGGACCTGATATAGACAGGTGTATGCCTTTTCAAATCATGTCCAATAAACTGAATTTGCCACAGGTGAACTCCAGTTAAGCTGCTGAAACATCTCAAGAATGATCAATGGAAACAGAATGTACCTGAGCTCAATGTAGAGCTTCACGGAAAAGACAGTGAATACTTCTGTACATGTGATTTTTTTCAGGTGTTTTAGTTTTAATAAATTTGCAACAATTTCAAAAAATCTTTTTCACATTGTCATTATGGGCTTATGTGTGTAGAATTTTGAGGAAATAAATGAATTTAATTTGTTTTGAAATAATGCTGTAACATAAAAAAATGTGGGGAAAAAAGTGAAGCGCTATGAATACATCTGGATGCACTGTATTTTCATATATCTGATAGCAAATGTGCAATACTAACATGAGAAAGATATAATTATTTGGAACTTGTCCACTTTCAAGCATTTTTAGAGATTGAAAATGCATTTGATCAGATTGGTTTTGTAGTGTAAACGCTCATGTGGTGCATTTAAACAAGCAAAAAACATTACCTACTCCCATTGCACTTATCTAATGTGTTGTGAAAAGCACATCGAAACAAGGCGTTAAAACTCCTCAGAGTTCACACAGATTATGAAATAAATACACATCCTTTTTATTCGCTTGCTGTCCCACTCACTCATAAGCTATATAATATGGGTTTGTACTTGGGCATTACATTGAGTGATCCTGTGAAAGTAATGTAGACAGAAAAAGTGGTAATCATAATTGAAATCTGAACATAAGTGTATGCAAAAAAAATCATTGGAACGTAATACTAGGTGGAAACACGGCCTGAGACATTTATCCTACGGGAACATAGTATCGTTTGGCCTTAAATTCAGAGAAAGATAGACATTATTATATATATAAAAAAAGAAAAACATTTTCTCGTGGCTGATACAGCAAATTCATCTATGACCCTTTTAATACTTAGAATATTATTGACTCAAGATGGGTTTTTCAATAGCTGTTTCTTATTGAACTCCATCAAGTCTTGAACATATAGTGACATTCTCTACACACTCTTAAACATGAATGAAGATAAATGTGTATTTTTGTCTTTCATCTTAATTTCTCTTGCTTGTGGAGAATGTGTGTGGCTTTGCATAAACGTTTTACTGGTATGAGTGTGCGCTCTGCATGTGTGATGCATGTATGTTACTAACTGGCCCTTTTGCCTGTCTGTCCTCGTCAATTGGTCTCCAGGAGAGACGTTTGACAGGCAGGCCAGTATCCGCCGCTCCCTAATAAACACTGACACTCTGGTCCGCCGACCCAAGAAGGTTAAACGGAGAAAGACTATTTCAGGGGTGCCTGACAGCGTCCAACAGGAACTAGGTATGGTATGGCTTTGCCAGCTCTCTTTGCTGCTGCTCCTGCCTCACCTGTTTCCATTTAGATTAGTTTCATATAGTACTGTAGTTGTCATGGCCATGTAGTGTGTCATCATTTCCCATCTCACCTCAATTACTTTGCCTTGATTTTCAACCTCTTAGAATGATCCTAATCAGTGACTTCCCTGTCCCAATAGGTATGTAAAATCACTGTCTCAAAAATCTATTCCCAAATCATCTATTGATGTGTTAGTCATTACAGAATCTCTTGTGCCCTAAATAGTTATTTTGAGCTACTTCTTTTTTTCTGTGCATGCATACTCTCGACGCTCTTTGTTATGTAATCTCAGCATCCAACAGCTGCATCCAGCAGCATTCCATTTCCCATCACTCCCCTGGGTCATGGTCCCTGATTCTATTTAGTTTGCTTCCTGTTAGTGTATGTGAGTGCTCAAATTTGGAGCCATTGTTGTAGATGGCATGCCACATTTTTGCTTTGTAGCCATATGAAGCCACTGCATAATCCCTTATCCAGATTCCTCTCACAAAACACTTCATATTTTATCAGGAATGGAATGGATGGGGGAAGGGAGAGGTAAAGTAGATGTTGTAAAAAAAAAATAACGTGTTGTCCTTGTGGTTGGGCATGCATTTTTTTATGAGCTAGTAAATCAGCAGATTTAATATATCCATTTTCAACACTTGCATACTATTAAAATACCATATCTGTTTGCAGATTTGACAGATTATGGGGATTGTGGAAAGAGCATTCTGCCTCACTCTTTGTTTCTGCTATTTGTAGATATGCTTTTAATGAACTCTTCTTTATCCGAACAGATGGGTGTGGGGGAGAAATAGTGTCAAGCTCTTTAAAGATGCTTTGCTGAAAGCACTGCACAATAGATCTGCATTAAGTCCCATTCTGTTGTTTATACATGCTGGGCTAAGGGCTAACTTCATGCACCAGTGTCATATCCCTAGGTCTAAAACTAAAGTTGGTCAGATGGAAATGCTTTTAAGACAAGTATCTGTCTGGTGGTTAAAATGTTATGATTACTCTTGTATGGTAATTTATTCAAACAGTGAGCATGACATTAAGAAGCTGCAAGGTTGCACTCTGCTGTGTGTGTGAGATGGTAACAGGAGGCGTAATGCATTAACAGCCTGTGGTTTTCAACTAAACTCCAGAAAAAGTGTTGCATGAATATATGAATAAACCCATAAAGATGTGTGGTTTGTGTGGGGAGCATGCTGTAGTAATGCTAGCATCTGCCCGTCCCCTTTCAGGCTTCTTAGAACCTTGACTTAATCAGACACTCTCATTGACACTCAGGAATGGACAACATATTTAACACCAGCCACAGAGTTATCAACCTTAATTAAAGTTTCCAGAAGTCATCAACATACCATATGTGAATACAGCTAATCTAATTAATTAGCTCTCAGTAGAGAGGGTTAATCTGATTGGCAGCTGATGTAGAAAGGGGACTGAGGGGAAAGAAGCAGAAAAACAAGCAGCTGTAGTATTTGTCATAACTGTCTCTTCTGTTTTTCTCTGCAGCGGCTAAAGGGCGTGGAGGAGAGCTTCGACCACAGTCCATGTTTATCCCTGGACAGTATTCAACACTTGGGCGAGTCATGAATGGCAATTCAACTCTGCGTCAATCTGTAACAAAAGATTCTGGCTGCCAGACTGAGGAGGTGAAAATCGTCCCACCCTCAGTAAGAAGAATACGGGCTCAGAAAGGTCAAGGAATTGCTGCTCAGATGGCTGGCATCTCCACCTCAGCCACAAACATCTCTTCTGTTTCTGATGGGAGCTCCCCTGGAGGTTCAATTGTTGCAATGGCACCACAGTTCGGCAATGATATCCAACGCTTTCACAGCTTGCCACGGGGTGCACGGGTCTCTCTAAATGCAGAGCCCATTTACAGTAGCACCCCTTTCAGAAAGGAAGACTCCTGTGCAAAATTACCTAAGCAGATTGGAAAATTACAAGCAGACAATACTGCAGTGCACATGAGGAATGCCCCCAGGGTATGTACTCAAGCCCGCCCAAAGTCTCAAGAGGTGCGAGGAACTCAAAGGGAGTGGGGTTCTGTCTCAGGTCCAGCCTGTGTAGTTTCTCCACATGCAGCCTACTCAACCTCCCTTATACCTAATGCTACGCTGTCATGTTCTGCTGAGGTTTTTGCTCTTCACAGCACATCAAGTCCTGGCCAGAGCCCACTTTCGGGGTCACCATACATTAAACCTAGACCTCTTAGCATGGTCTCAGTTGTCAACAGTGGGAGCACAAGTAGTGTGGGCACAGGATCTCACACTCCAGATGCAGGCATGAAGGATACCTGCAGTGAGACTGGCCAATCTGATAGCAGTTTGCACAGCCACAGTACCATTGCCGCAGGAACATTGTCTTCAGATGAGCAGTGGATTTACGATACTCCTGATAATGCTTTGCCCAGAAGGACAATGACTTCCAGCTGCTCAACACCCATAAATCATCTATATAGTAGCCTTGAACGCTCCTCAAAAGGCACAGACTCTAGTTCTCTGTACTCTATGGACAATGATGGCTACTACACTTCCATGCATCTGGATTCAGGCCTTAGGTCAAGAAGCCATGGTAGCGGCCATGGTCATGGCATAGGAGGAAGAGCAGTAAGACACAGTATGTACGAGTGCCTGGGTCAGCAAGAGGATCGAAATAGCTTGTGCAGTGACCACTCACTATCTCGTTCCATTTCTCTACGCAAGCCTAAGAAACCACCTCTTCCACCTGCACGCACAGACTCTCTACGGAGAAAGCCTGGGAAAAACAGCTCTCCTTCTGCCAATATTGGACGGTCAAATAATAGCAATGGTTCTCTTCTCAATGAATCATTAATTGCCACTCTCCAACAGTCACTTCAGAATGGGCTTAAAGGCAAAGGATCCTCCACTTCACCATCTCATAGCCCTTGTAGTGACTATGAGGACCCCTGGATGCTTCGTCCAAGGAGCCAGAGCAGCATCAGTGCAAGTAGTAGTGGTGTATCAGCTACAGGAATGGCTCATGTATACTCCATCTGTCCCGTCACACCATCTCATAGTGACACAAGTAGCCTCCGTTCTGATTATGCTGACTCCTGGGGCTACTACATGGAATACCCTCGTCCAACTGGAGATCAGACACAGTCACCATGTACCAATTCACACTCTGCTGGACAAGTGTCTGAGATGGCAAATGGAAGAGGCCCTCTTAATGGTAATCAGGCTAATCTTCCTGCTGTTCAGGAAGGAAGTGACATGTCTGCTAAGCCCAGGACAGGCACCTCTTCACCGGACAGGGTACATCGGTTGACTTCTCCATCAAGTGGATACTCAAGTCAGTCAAACACTCCAACTGCCGGTACTCCTGTTCCCTCCTTCATGAGATGCATGTCACCATCAGGCAAGCCCAAACCAAGAGTGCCTGAAAGAAAGTCATCCTTGCTTTCATCTGTATCTATATCCTCCTCTTCCACCTCTCTTTCATCCAACACCTCTGATTCTAACAGGAGCAATATTCCCCCTCCTCCTCCTCTTCCAGCTGCCCCTGTGGTACTTGTACCTCTTAATCCTCCATCCTATCATCCTCCCCTTCCACCCTCAAGCCCTGTTGGCACTGATGACCAGAAATTTCCACCTCCTCCACCTGCTTTACCCACAACTCCCCATCAGCAAGTATCTATGAGCCCTCTTCAAAACAATTCCTCCCCTGAATTTCCACCACCTCCACCTCCAGAAGTGTTGACGGACCCTGCCTGTTCAGGCTTCAATAGTTCCTTTAGCCCTCCACCACCTCCCCCTCCACCACCACTGTCTACTTATTCTCCTTCCCAAAATCAACATTTACCCCACATGACGCCACAAACACCTTCTTCTGCCTCCTTGAAGGAAATTAAGGGCTGTCTTAAACCAGTGAACTCAGAAGGAAGACCAGTGTTGCCTCATTCTGAGGAGCCTAATAAGGTTGGCATGCCTTTGATTACACCATTTGCACTGCAGAGTGTGCAGCTTCGACCAGCAAAACGTCCAGAAAACAATGACATTAGCAGGACAGACAGACCCCAAACACCAGAAAAGACTCAAAAAACAGTGTGCCCCACAGTTCCTCAACTTTCTTGCATATCTCCAAATGTAAGCCTTTCATCTACAGAGAAAAAACCCTCAATTCAGCATAGCCAGGATGGCCTTGTTAAAGCACAAACTGATTATAATGTAAAATCCTATTCTGATCCAACATCCTGCCATACAAATGGGCCCATAGACCTTGGTGAGGCCACAGATGAAGTAGATGGTTTAAAGACTTCCCTCTCAACACAAGTGGAAAAGCCACTAAACTCTACACCCAAGAAAAAGCCTCCAATGATTTCCAAAAAGCCCAAGTTTTCTCTTACTTTTTCCTCTCTGGATCATGTCAGGGATTTTGTGAGTGCTGAAGGTCTGGCCCCTATACTTGCACTGGAAAAGGAGGAAGAGACAACAGAGAAAAGTAGCTTTGACATTTCCGTACCTCCTGCAGAGATAAGAGACATTTCTCCCACAAATGGTGAATCTCAGAAGTTCTCACAATCCTCTGGTACCACTATTCTTGATGTAGACAAGAGCACCTCTGAAGCAGAGGATGAAGAAGAAAGAGATGACGAAGATGTAACCAGCAGCACAGGATCGTTTAGTTCTAAAGATGATGAAAATGGTGAGTTAGATTTTTCTAATTTTACTCTGTGGGAATGGAGATCATTTATTAAACTCTGACACAAAATCATACAATTTTAAATACCCCAGCCTTTTTAAAGAGTCACAGACAATGTTGTATAACATGTGATCCCAAGGTTTAAATAAAAATTTCAAGAAGAAATTATGTGAAAAAAGAGAATGCACATTTGCACTTCAGCTTGCAATTAAACAGCTGTGTAAAGAAAAAGAAAAACAAGACATGGCAGGTTTTACTCACCTCATCTGATCACATTCACAACCCATCAAAATTGAAGGGCTTAAAATGGAACATTACTCTTTAAATGTAGTACTTCTTTACTTTTGCTTGGCTCTCTTCATTTCCCAAACTCTTTTAGTATATTCAGAGAATGCACCACCCCTGCCCTCTCACCATCTGTCTTTTTGATTTCTGATTCTTTCATCCATCCTCCTTTACTGTTTCACTCTATCCTTTTTCACCACTCTCTTTTATCATTCTATTTATCAGTGTTTTTTGTTGTTTTGTGCATATTACAGGGAATTAAGCAAATATAAGGATAAATGAATGTGCACATATATACAGTATGTGTATATATATATATATATATATATATATATATTGAACATTTACATTTTTCTCCATTTCTCAGTGAATATAGGCAATCTATTTTGGTGCATTTAAACAAAACAGATTTATTAAAAATATATATTTATTAAAATAATATTTTAGTCACCAAACATATTAAGAAAATGAAAGATAATACAATTAAATTCAAGCTAAATATTGCAAATAAAATTACAACCTACAAAATTTTAGGTTTAATAATAACATTTTTTTGCTTCTCTTGATTTCTCCTCTTTTCAAAATTTGTATTTCATATTTTTCTATAATATATAAATTTGGGTGTACTAGTTTTTGGACCCTTAACATAAGTTATTTTGTTAGATAAGCTCCAGATTTGCCTTTAGTACTGACTAATCTAATGTATATGCACCAATATAATATTGTATAGCTTCCTAAAACTGAGTAGCAAATGTGCTTCATCACCAGTGTCACAATCCACACACTCTCCCCCTCACACTTTTAGTCATAGAATGGGACAGCATTCCCAAGGGAGAGAGCGCGGTTTAAACGGGACGGGGCAGGGGGTGGAGCTGACAGCGCTAAAGGAGGAGAGAAGTGAGGGAGGGTTAGGAAAGAGAGCGCGTAACGTGAGATCACCCTCAGCAGCTCAGGCAAGTGCAGATGTGAGATGAGAGGAGAGCAGAGCAACTGAACTCTGGAAAGCTGGAGACCACCACAACAATGTAAGACAATATTGAACATTCAGCTTTTAACCATCTTCACATGTGTTGTATTTATTGAGTGTGAAGCATATGTGCTTGTCCTTGGATTTATAGATGAATGTATAATGCGTCTTAGTACATAGATGCAGTGTAAGATTTTGATGGATTGTTTTGCAGTTTTGGATTTTCTGATATTCTGCATGATGCTGTTCAAGCTAGTGTTTTGAATTTGCATAGGTTTTTTTCTCCATGCTTTAAATGTTCCTGTTAGACAAGTTTGTCCAAACATGCCTATCCATTTTGACATAAGTGAGTTCTAGAATGCAAGGCATGTATTTATGTGCAAGATCGTATCTGTTTGTCAGATATGACCTGTTTAAAATGTCTTCTTTTATTTTCATTTCATTGGACTCTGCCTGTGATTGTATTATCCAAGCACAATTGCATTGCATTTATCCATCAAATACTTCAGTTGCATTCAAAGAATCAAACCAATGACCTGGATTTATGCAGTTCCAATAATAACAACATTTATGACTGTTCCGCCAGGTGATGTGTTTGAGTCCAGCACGTTGGACGTGGCTCAATCACCCAGCATCAACGGTGACAGCTGTGGGGACATGGTGACCCCCACACGGCCCCGCACCACAGAGGACCTGTTTGCAGCCATTCACAGGTAAATTCCCAAAGACTTTTCTGGGATTCCTTTTCCAGTCTCATCTACTTCCTTTGCACTCCATCCCACCCTCCCCTGTCCCATAAACCGCATTCATAAGTTTAAAGCAGGCTGTCTTTTCCAATCACAGATACATTCATCAAAGATAGAGCGTGGAAAGGAAAGCAGCCTGTAAAGAGTCAGGCTTCCCTGCTTTCTGTCTGTCAGACTGAGAAAAGTGTTTCTTTAGTGGATGAAAATGTACATCTGTGTAAAATAAACATGAACTTTCTTCCAAATTTAGACCTAAAACTGGTGTAAAAATGCATCTCTTTTGCTTACTAAACGATGCATTATTTAATATTCATTCATCATGTTGTTATGTTCATCTATTACGTATGCAGCCTCTACCATAGTCACGTGTAATGGGCAGGTTTTTTTTTTTTTCTGAAGTTCTTGAGCACATCACAATTTCATTCGAGAGGATTTGGTTTCCTCTGCTTATGTGTGTGTGTGTGTGTGTGTGTGCTCTTCCTTCTGCTTTGGTCCGCAGCAATCTCACACAGATATTAGAGCAAAAGATATCCTTGAAATGGAAGACCAGTTTAGGAGTGGTGTGTCAGAGCACCAGATGCTATATGTGCTCAGTAAATCCTGCCGTTTGCCCGGTGCCACTCTTAAAGCATGGAGATTTAGATGAATCAAATAAAAAAGCCGGCGCGATAGCTAGATTACAGCCTCAGTGTGTATAGCGTTTATCTCTAGATTTGACCTATTGTGTTTTGAAGGACTTCATGCTCAGTATTTGCTTAGAATATTTCAATATGTTTTTCAATATGTATGTACAGTTTAAATGAGAATTATTAGCCCCCCTGTTTATTTTTTCCCCCCAATTTCTGTTTAAAGGACAGATTTTTTCTAAGAACACATTTCTAAACATAATAGTTTTAATAACTCATTTCTAATAACTGATTTATTTTATCTTTGCCATGATGACAGCAAATAATATTTTACTAGATCTTTTTTCAAGACACTTCTATACAGCTTAAAGTGACATTTAAAGGCTTAACTAGGTTAATTAGGTTTACTAGGCAGGCTAGGGTAATTAGGCAAGTTATTGTATAACGATGGTTTGTTCTGTAGACTATCAGAAAAAAATAGCTTAAAGGGGCTAATAATTTTGACCTTAAAATGTTTTTAAAAAAAATGTATTCTAGCCGAAATAAAACAAATAAAACTTTCTCCAGAAGAAAAAATATTATTAGACAAACTGAAAATTTCCTTGCTCTGTTAAACATCATTTGGAATATATATATAAAAAAACTAAGGGGGACTAATTATCTGACTTCAACTGTATATACACTACAGGTCAAAAGTTTGGGGTCAGTAGGATTTTTTTATGTTTTAAAAAAAGCTTCTACTACTCACCAAGGCTGCAAATATTTAATAAAAAATGCAGTACAAATTGTAAAAACTGAGAAATGTTTTCGCACTATAAAATAACTTCAAAAGTAGTTTATAATTCAATTTAATAATTTATTTCAGTGATTTTAAAGATGAATTTTCAGCTTCATTACTCCAGTCTTCAGAGTCACATGATCCTTCAGAAATCACTCTAATATTTATTCAGGGTATCTGTGGGGTCTTAAAAAGTCTTAAATCTCAAAAGCTAAATTTTAGGCCTTAAAGTCTTTAATCTACTGAAATATTAGGTCTTTTTTAACAGGTCTTAATTTTCCTTTGTTTCATGTATAGCTTTCCAATCTGGCCATTAACACTCTCAACAATCTCATTCTCAATAAAAAATGTATTTTAAAAAAGCTTTTGAAGTAGTTTACTGAATCTGATATGGAATCTGTGTGGGTGTACATCATGTTTTAAGGCTATATTCAGCTACAATATTTCAGTATTTAATTTCTGCACTATGTGTTCCTATTTGAAACTAGATGACATGAATATTCTAGATGAGTGTTGTGATTTTTTTTATAGATTTCATAAGCATGTACAATAACATGCCATAGTCTTTGCTGTACAAATTAGTTAATATTTGTTAAAAACGTAGTTTTATATCTAAAATTGTATAATGTTCACACCGCAGATATTTTTATTTTTTTGTCTTGACTTTGTCTTGGTTTGTTTGTTTGTAAAAATCATAAATTAAAACTTGAAAGATCTTGAAAATATCAAAAGATCTTGTTTAAAAGAGATTTGTAGTATCTCTCACACATTCAACCCTGTGCTTCACATCACTTGTCGTTTTCCTATACGCTCTGTCATTTCTGTGGTTCTCTTTTTCCTCTCCTTTGGTCTTCCCTGATCTCTCCCTTCCTCCTCTTTCGTTCAGCCTGGACCGGTTGAATATGAACACTCTCCAACACACGAGGTGCGGTCTGGCAAGTAATTAGCTGTTGGCGTATTCGTCTCGTGATGATGCTAGTGTGGGATTAGCTCGATAATCTCCCAGTGCATCTCAGTCATGGGATGAATTTCTGCTCCGTCCCGCAGATAATCCTGCGCTCCCTAATCTGCAGCAGTTATGCTATGCTAATGAATTTGATTTGATCCTGGGCACACATGCCAGTTCATTGACCCGAGCGCCCCCTGCTGGAGGGGTGAATGAACAGTCTTGTGTGTTAAAGTGATGCTGGGCTGTTTGCCCAGTTTGCTTTTGTTGATCAAGCTTCTATTATGTCTGCACTTCCATAAAGTTGCAACGCTTGCAGTATTCCTTTTTAGTCTGGCTTTTAAAAGACTGAATTTGTATTAAACAAGCCGCGCTACTCTCCGCTGCTATTTTTATCCCGCATTGTTAAGTTATTCCTGCTTTCCAATTTTGCAATGAAGTTTGGGTTTGCTGGGGGCTAGCGGAGTTTAATGAGAAAATGAAACAGAAATCAATGAAGGGGAGAAGCTCATCAAGACTGAAAAAATTCATCACAAAAATTGACTCAAATCTATTGGAGCTGTTCAGCTTCAGTTGGAGTTTGATTAGTTGTAAATTGAAGAGTCTTAGTTAAGCATTTGTGCCTGAAATAAAGTGTCAGCTCTGTCAATAGTCTTTAAGTTTATGTCAAATACATTTTTTATGCTAAATGACCTGATGATGTTTTGGTGCCTACTGCTAAAAAGAAGTTTAAACTGGGGCTGTGTGATTAATCGAAATCAATCGCATAGTTTATCGCAAGAGGCTGTGATATGAAATATATATGCTTTATTTCATTTTGCCAACCCAGAGCAAATGCGTGACTGCTGTCTGTGTGTGATAGGGCTCTATCATGCACCCGGCGCAAGGCGCAGCGCAATTCTTATTTGCTAGTTTCAGCTCGACACAAGTGTCATTTTGATGTTTTGCACCACGCTGTTTAAATAGCAAATGCATGTGCGCCCATAGGCGTTCTGGTCTAAAAAGGAGGTGTGTTAAGGCGCATTGCTGGCTCGTTGCGATTTTGAGGAACTAAAATTGACTGTGCAATAGACCATTGCAATAATAATTACTAATTAATTACTTATAATAATTACTTAATAATTAATTAATAATAATAATTACTTTCTACATAAATATAAAACCCACTACCTCCATGCCTTCTTCATCTTGGGGGGCTTTTTTTAGTTTATTCATGACAACTTGCTTTTGTATAATGTTATTATTATTTATTATATGCATATTTATATTTGTTTTATTAAAAACAAGCTTAAATTTGTCCTGTCAGGTTTTAGATCATATGGAGCATAGGACCTGTGTTTGGATATAACTCACTAATATAACCCACTTTTTTGAAATTAGAACTGAATTTAGAAATAATTTTGAAACAAATATTTGCGCTTAACAAACATTATGTAGGCTAATGGATGTCTGTGCATACAACACCGTTTCCTTATCCACGAAAGAGAAATAGAAAGTGAAAGTTAAGGCCGATTGGAGGAGGCTCATTCTTTATCCTTGCGCTGCAGATGCTCTGTTTAACTGTTTTATCGCGAGTGAAGCGTTTAGTTTTTCTACTTACAAAGTCCACCATGTAAATAGCAAATGCACCATGGAGCGACACAACTGCCTCTTAAAGGAAATGGGAGATGAGAATCTGATTGGCTTAATGCAGGTTATGCTCAAAACACATCCATAACCCATTAAGAGAATAAGCTCATCCCTGTTAGACCATGAGCCATGGCGCAGAGCATGTTTTTCCATCCTTAAAATAGCAAAAGTGGATTCGGACACGCCCTTAATGCTTTTATGCCATGCACTTTGGAGTCACAGACACCAAACAAAAACAGGTGATTTTTAAGAGCTGTTGCAAAATTGTTGCCATGGCTTACAGAATATGGAGCTAAAGCTTGACTACAAAATTAAATCTCAAATCAAATCGCAATATCTGTCAGAAAAATCGCAATTAGATATTTTCCCCAAATCGCAAAGCCCTAGCTTCAACTAATATTGCAAAACAATATTTTGACCTTTAGTTAGGGGTTGCACATAGTTTTAAAATTTACAATCAAATAATCAATGGCGGATTTAAAAAATATTACACCAAATATGTATTCTAGAATAAAAATATGTATTCTAGAACTTTATATATTCATTAGGGCTGCAATATACAATATACAGTGCTCAGCATAATTGAGGACAGCCCATTTTGAAAATTAATATTTGTATTCGTTTCTCAGTGAATATATGCGATTTGTATTTTGGTGCATTTAAACAAAACAGATTCATTAAACAGATATATTTATTAAAATAATATTTTAGTCAGAAAACATTTTTAGAAATTGAAATATAATGCAATTAAATTTAAATATATGCTGAGCACTGTATCGTTTCAGCATTGATATCTCAATGTGTGAATCTGCACTAGTCACATCACAGGATCTGCAATGTCAAGTTAAGATAACTAACCAAAAAACACAGTTCAGGACAAAATTTAACTCAAGAAGTAAAAGATTTTCTGCTATTTTGTATGATTTCAAGTGAATTTGAACCATTTTGGGCACTAGAAATTATTAAATTTGTTAACCAATTAACAAAGATGAATTGTATAAAATTATTTATATACTGAAGACTATAGTCTACATCAAAAAAGATTTTCAAAATTGTCTTTAGACAAGAATGGTTGTCGTCAAATACAGGGACAGCTTTAATGAAAACTTTTATCCACTTCAAATGTTGTCTACAGTGTTATTTTACATTTGATTATTTAATTTTGGCACATCAATACTGATCCAGAAAACTATAAAGCACTGTTTATTTCATTTGTACCTTTGTTCTATTGTATTATATTTATGCTTGTAATTTATTTATTATATTTTATGCAGATTCACTTTCCTACAAAATCATCACAATCAATGGAAAATAATGAATTCTTTCCAAACAGAGAAAGAATACTTTACTATAAGTAGTCTTGAAAATTATTGCAATATTTATTGGCAAAACTATCATGGTAATCTCAGTTTTTTCTATTACATGCAGCCGTAATATACATATAATATTTTTTTATCAATATTTGAATATGGATGTTTCTTTTTTGTGTTTTATTTAATTGGATGATGATCATAAAATATATCAAGTATGATCTATTTTTGGTCTGGGGATTCCAGCAAGGACTATATTTTAATATGCGTAATTGCACCTCGTGCCTTATAAAAGTGAAAACAATGCTTGCCAGAAATGTTTGTTAAAGGCAGGGAAAGTGTTATTAAATAATTAACCTTATTAATGTTTAACTTAGCATTACAAAAATATCCATTATTCTCACAAAATTTAATAACTTTTAATATAGTGTGCATCCCTATTGTGGATATGTGACTTCTATCTCTTTTTCAAAGCATTAATTGAACATTATGTCTCTTTCATCTCCAGGTCGAAGCGGAAAGTCCTGGGGCGCAAGGAATCAGAAGAGGATCGTCCCCGGGGTCCTTTATCTCCACCGGTCACCCCGACAGGAACAAGCCCCAGCTCGACCTCCTCTCTGCCCCGGCAAACAGGCTCCATCCAGCGCAGCCTCCGCAAATCCGCAACCAGCAGCGACACCTTCAAGGCCCTCCTGCTAAAGAAAGGCAGTCGCTCTGAGAGCAGTTTCCGCATGTCTGCAACTGAGATGCTGCGCAGCACCGACCCGCGCTTTCAACGCACTCGCTCCCTCGACTCCTCCTTTGATCCGGCGTCTCCAACATCCGAGAGCCCCTGCTCTTCTCCAGGCCGGAGCAAGAGGGCAGCAGAGGACTGGGCGCGCAATGAGGGGATGTTTTCAACTTCGCCATCTTTGATAGGCCCAAAATATGGACGATCCCGAACGCCACCATCTGCTGCAAGCAGCAAATACAACGCCCGCTGCCGCATCCTCAGCAGCCCCATGACTGTCATCTGCGAGAGGGATGGAGAACTAACCGACTGTGAAGACCCCGTTTCTCCATCAAACACACCCCTTCCCATCTCTCAGGACTCAAACAGCACTTTATGTGAGCAGAGCAGCAGTTAGGATCCCAAATGGCTCCTTGGCAAAGGAAGAAGGTCTTCTGGGCTCCAGAGATGGACTGAGAAGACTAAAAGAGCGGTCTTGCCGCCTGCTAATCCAGGCATCGCTGTCTGATGGAGTAGTGCGAGCAGATCTGAGGCAGATCCAGCACTCGGCTCAAGCAGTAGACGGTTTACTGCTCTAACTGTAGCTCTTCAGAGAAAGAAAAAAGTAACCAGTCTAATCAAACATGACCTTTTCTTCTTGGAGAGAACTCTACGTTCAGTGGCAATACTAGACTCGTCTTTCCAAAGCTTAGCAGATACTTCTGTCACCTTATTCATTTCCATCCTTTACCAGTAACAGTCAGATTTGTGTGGCTTTTTTCTGTTTTGATTAAGCAGATAATGAAAGTTGTAATGAAGGAATTACTATGTGACTACTTTGTTTTTGGTTGATGTCTGTTGGAAACATCTCAAACTTCACTGAGTCCGCTTTAGCACGCCGGTCTTAAGACCAGGTTGAGGAGCACAAGACCAACTTCTACAAGAGACTCTCTTTTCTTACCGTTCGGACTATCAGAAGTGTCTGGAAGTGAAAAGGACTTGTGAGTCGATGGATTGGAGTAATGATGAGTTTGTTTGTGGAAACAAAAAAAAAGTTTGTTTTTTGGTGTGTAGGTTTGCACTGTGTTCATCGTCTTCTTTTATTTGTCATTTAAAAAAAGATAAAACATCTGTGTATGTTGGTTATTTTAAAGAGTTAATTCTGCTATCTTACTTGAAATAAACGACCGGTGTACTTGTAATTGTTTTGCTTACCAAAGAGCCGAACAGGACACTCTAATACACTGAAATGTGAGGGTGTTTGTTAGAGGGACTTTTGTTTTGCTAACGTCTAGCGAGCTAATTACTAACCCTCCTGTTTACCTGTCAAGCGTTCTCTTTTCTGGTGCAGTTTTATAATGTTTCTTATGTACATAGCTACAGAAATGTTAAGTAACAACAACTTATTTTTGAAGAATTTGTACATTTTAGAAACCTTTGCTAGGAGTGGCTTCCTTTTTGTAGAGTATTTATTTTAGCATAGCCAGAATGTGGTTTGATATACCGTAGCTTTTCTGGGATGGGTGCGATTACACATGTGCGTCTTCAAGTTCAGATTCTGTCCCGTATCTTCGCCCCTCCTGCTGTGATGGAAACGCGGATCAGAAAATCAAAGTAGGAGAAGGAAGAATGGCAAAGAGGAAGCGAGCTGCTAACCCTCTGGAGTATGTCTCTGTAATAAAACATGGTGATATTTAAAAACGCTCCATATGTCTTGTCTGTGTTTGATTCAGTGCCACCTGTCAGCCGCCAGCCCAAAGCACAATCTCATTAGCACCGGCACCCTGACACTCGCACCCATACATCACTCCCTCTGTCGCGCTGACCACCGGTGACCTGAAGCGCTGTGTATGCAAAATGATTTTTATAGGTAACACCGAGACGAGAGGTCACGGATGTTTGTTTGCGAGAGAAACAGACATAAGCATGTCGTTTTTCCACATGCACGTCGTCTTTTGTGCTGAGCGTGTGAACATGATATTCAGGCAAAGCGTTACCTCAAAAATAAACCTGATGACTATGCACGACTGTGTGTGTGTGTGTGGCCTTGTAGGATCGCTTTAGGTTGCACCTGAGGTTGTATCCTTTACCAGATGAACTGCTGAATTATTTTATTATTATTCATTAAAAAATATTACAGGCGTCAAAATGGTGCAGTGGGTAGCACGATTGCCTCAGCAAGAAGGTCGCTGGTTTGAGCCCCAGCTGGGTCAATTGGCATTTCTGTGTGGAGTTTGCATGTTCTCCCCGTGTTCACGTGGGTTTCCTCTGGGTACTCTGGTTTCCAAAGACTATGTGCGTGTGTGAATTAGTGGTGTAACGGATCACAAATCTGCAGTTCGGATCAAACTACTTTTTTTTTTTTTGTCACGGATCGGACCATTTTTTGGATTAGCAAAAAAGTGAGACAATTTGCTTTCCATTTTTATTAAAATATTACAGCAAAAAACATTGCTTTTAACAAACAGAACTTAGAACCTGTGATGTTAATAAAAATAACAATCAAGAAAAAAACAGCTGAAAAAAGAAAAGTATTCAATATGAAATATGATCTACTGTTGCTGATAATGCTAAATATAGAAATCTATCATCTTGTACAACAGATCATATTTATCTTCAATTAATGATTCAACAATTCACACATAAAACTTCATGTTTTATTATACTGTAGGTGTATTTTTTGAAAACCTATTCAGTCACATGATTTTGATGGTTGTTTGTCGCCATCTGTTGGTTACACTATGTAATTGCTCTTACCAGCGTCAAAAATTCGGATTGTTCCAGCACAACTTTACCCATCATCATTATATCTTACAGGGAAGCCTAAATGCTTTTATGTACGCGATTTGAATGACGCAGGAGGCGATCTCTCTGCAGGGGTTATAAATATTGGATTAACTGTTAAGTAAAAAAAAAAAAAAAGTTAATCCGCGGGTCACGTGCGTTGTGAACCTTACGGATCACGGATTAACAGTGATCCGTTTCACCCCTAGTGTGAATGCAGTGTATGGTTTTACCCAGCGATGGGTTGCAGCTGGAAGGGCATCTGCTGCGTAAAACATATGCTGGATAAGTTGGCGGTTCATTCCTCTGTGGCGACACCTGATTATTAAAGGGACTAAACCGTAAAGAAAATGAATAAAAATATTACATATAATATCAACAAAAAAATCTACAAATGTTGCTTACATATATGGAATGTAAATACATAAAAAAACATTATTTAAAAAAATTAAATAAAACTGTCGGGGGTCTTAAAGAGTCATAAATTTCAAAACCAAAAATTTAGGCCGTAAAAATGCTTAAATTCCCTGAAATATGTTGTAGGTCTTAATCAATTTAAATGGGTCTTTATTTTCCATTGTCTTAGCAAATCTATCCAATCTGAACATTATTTTCCATTGTCTTTGCAAATCTATCCAATCTGAACATTTAACAAAGGTTACGTCTAACAGTTTAAATAATTGACATAATCATTGATAAACTCAATCTACCAATATGGTTTATATATCTTCCTTACAATAATATTTGTTTAAAAGTTTAACAGTTAATGCTTTTCATATAACAATGAGTACAAACTGCAAAACCTAGTGGATAACCTGCAAAAGCGTGTCACTTGCTCAAAATGGATAGCTCATTCCTCAAAAGCAAGTATTCATGTCAATGAAAGTGTCAGTGTCAAGATAAAAGGTGCTGCCATCATTTTTATGAACAAGATAGTCAAATGGCTTTGTCATGTTTTCATTGACAATTTACCCTGTACATTTTTTCCAGTGCAAAAAAGTCTGATTTTGGTGACACTTGAAAATGCTGAAGACAGCACTATATACTATTTGCACAGCCATTTAAAAACTACAGTAAAGTTAGACATCACTGCATTTAGTGAGGTATCTGAGTACAAGACACTGAATATGTATGTTTCACATTTTACAAGTCTAATTTATTCATAGCATTGTGCAAACGAATAAACACCATTATTTACAACAAATATAAACTCCCTTTGGTTAGAGCTGTGCACAACTGTGAACAAAATTGTAGTACATATTGGAACTGAACCTACAACATACAACAAGAAATACAGAAAAAGAATAAAAGGAATAATCAAATGAACGGAAGGTACACGGACCAGGTTATCGTCCATTTATTCCATATCCGTTTTTAAAAAAAGAGGAAACTAAGAAAACGGCCGTTTTTAATTTGGCTCACAGAAAACGAGATTTTTGGTTCTAGGGAAAGAAAATGAATAAACGCCTTTAAAATTCATTATATACATGTAGGTGGTGCTGAAACGCCCTGTTTCCTCTGATTGGCCAACCAAATCTGAGCTCGTGACGTCGCCCGGGGTTGCTTGGTGATTTCTAAAAGTAAACTATTAGAATTGCCTAATTTTATTCATAACCCACAGAAGATAAAAAATAGTAGTTAAAAGTTACATAAAAGCAACAATATGCAAATAAAAAGCCATCAGCCTTTCAATTATTATTATTTTCATAGCTGTGTTTACGTTAGATTAACAACAACACAGCAATAGTGTCAGATGCAGCTGACTGGTTTTTATAGCACCAGGTTAAACTTTCTGACACCTTTATGGCAATAAAATACATTCAAAATAAAAACAACTAAACATTTATGATCACTGAGTGGCTCTCCAAAATTAAACTAAGAATAGACTTGTGCTGAAAACATTGTGGTGAGGTTAATAGTAAACATTCATAAATGATTATATACATTATACCCTATGGTCATTAGTCAGACTGTTGCACTTTTTTGTGTTGTCAATATGCTCGTATTTATAGGCCCAGTTGTTATGTGTGCAACATCTGTACATTTATAACCACCTCCGAGGAATGTGGGGGAAAGTTTGGGAACCCCTGTTCTAACTAATGATTAAAACAGCTAATCATTCATTAATACAAATACAGAATAGAAGAGCTACTGTAAGAGTAACCAGTAATCCATAAAAATGATGCTACTAGAACTTGATTCTTTGATAAGACTCACCTGAAGAGCTTATTAGAAGAAAAACCTGACGAGAAAACTAGATGCCTACGTTTTTGTTTAGTTTTTTTGTAACTTTAGCGCATTGAAGACTAAATTTCTGAATATTTAAACATTTAAATGTGCAGAAAAGCAGCACCAAACCACAATAATACACAACTGTTCTTCTGTAAGACACGTGCACTTTTATTTTTAGCCGCTAGAGGGCCAGAGGTTACAAGCCTTAAAAAGCGTGTTCTGTACGTTGTTTCAGTAACAAAACGAGAATGTACAGAACATTTTGTCAAACTAGTCTGCTATTATTCCCTTACATTTTAAATTTTAATAGTGCAATGTATGAACAGGTAAAAATACAGGTAAAATGATACATTCATATTTTAAATCATTAAAAGTGTCAGTAATTCAGCCATGTCATGAAGTACTTTATACCAGCATTATCTAAGTGCTTCCATTACATTATTAGTAACAAAAAGGTTAAAGTCAGACCTATTTTTTTTCCCCACTGCAAACAGCTGGATTGAAGCAAAAATTCAGTTTGATGGTAAATTAGAAATTATTTTAACATGCTTTTGGCATGATTTCATGGTTATTTTTAGCCCCTATAAAGTGGTAATGTTGATTGAAAAAATATATTGGTCACTTACGTAATCAACACAGCGTTAATTGTCATATAAAAACATCCAGGCACTTACAGCACAAGGTAAACATGAATCTACATGATATTAACTGTTGTTAAAGGGATAGTTAAATTCTGCCATCATTTACTCATATGTGTTCCAAACTCGACTTTCTGTTTTCTGTAGAACATAAAAGGAGATTTTTTTGAAAAATTTTGGAATGTAGCACCCACTGACATCTATAGTATATTTTTGTTTCTGGATGTTAGTGGCTGTTGGTTCTGGTTTTGTGTTCAACTGAAGAAAGACATTTATCAATGGTTAGAACCACTTGAGTGCGAGTAAATGATGAGGAAATTCAAGTTCAGACAGACAAATTGACCTCTGCTTCATTCACATCATCACGAGGCGAGATGACCATTTGATCAATAGGAGATTTACTCCTCATCTTTGATGAGCCAGACTTCGTTCCTGCGGCCGGTGAGTTTGAAGGGACTGTCGTATCCTGCTCGGTAAAATGGTGCCTCTTTGAACTTCATGCCATCCCTCTTGAGGCTCTCTATGAGCTTGAGAAGCTCCTCACGGCAGCTCTCACTATTAGCAAAACCACCAAAGGTCCTACAAAACAAGGCCAAACCTACATCAAGCTATGGTCATGCAATTCAATTCAATTCAATTCACCTTTATTTGTATAGCGCTTATACAATGTAGATTGTGTCAAAGCAGCTTTACATAGAAGATTATAGTAAATTGAAACAGTGTCAGTTCAGTTTTCAGAGTTTAAGTTCAGTTCAGTTTAGCTCAGTGTAGTGTGGTTAATAATCACTAAGAAGAGTCCAAACACTGTGGAGCAATTTCATCGATGCACATCTCTACAGATCCCGAACCATGCAATCTTCTAATACTGTAGTTAAGTTTGACTTGTATCTAAAGGCCCTTAGAACATGATTGCAGAGTTTTTTAGGGTTTTTTTAAACTGTGTTTTTAATAAAGTTTTTATAAACATAGTATACACACAACATTTACTTAGAATGTTTACATTCATAAACAAATAGATAAAAAAATAATAGATTAAAATTATAATGATAAATAATAGTGACAGCTTAACAAAAAGATAATACATTACATAAAAAAGTAAAAAAAAAAGATTAACTCTGATTTCAACTGCAATTCTGCATTTTCTCTAATATATATATATATATATAT
>CAIGQZ010035027.1:13378059-13400851 GCA_903798205.1 Danio tinwini
ACACACACACAGTATATATTCTTTTTTTATGTTTAGTTTTGTTCCCTTTATGTTATTGTCTTTTGACATTGTGAATGATGTGAAAAGAAAAAAACAGGTCAAGAGTCAAGAGTGACGCTTTGACTTGGAGTTTTAAAAATGCAACAATTTAAACACAAGGGATCAGATCCAAAGGCCCTATGGGAGGCTTGTCGCCATGGTGTGCAGGTGACGCACAGGACACATGACCTTGCTGTCCCTGCTGACAGCAGCTTTTCCTGGAGGAGACACTGGGGGAAGGGAATCACGGATAATCTCTGAACACTGCACCATACACCTACTGTCATAACACAACTGCTTTCGTGATAGAGAAGGAGACAGATGAAGGAAGAGACAGATGGTGTAGAATGAAGGGAATAAGAGGTGAAGATTAAACAGAAGAGAAGATGGAGGACGAGAGTCGAGGTTCATTATCCAGGACATAATATAACCTTGCAGTTTAACTATATGCATGTTGACATAAATGAAAGTGAAAATTATTACATAAAATGCAGATTAACTTATATATTGATATCTAAATTCACACTTACTCTGAATGCCGTCACTTTGGAGATCCTGCTTTATGGCAGTGCCCACATATTTAAACAGCTGTTTGCTTTGGTCCTCCAGCTCTTTAGCAAACCCCATGTAGATGGAGAAAACATCCCTCAGGCCTTGTTTCAGTATCTAAGAGTAGGACAGATAAAGCTGATGCTGGGTTTGCAAGGAATATGTAGCATAGGACTTGTTCAGAAACAGTTTCTGCCATCACCTGGACTTCAGAGAGAAGTTTGGAGAGAGCTGCGTGTGTGGACTTCTGCACCTTCCTCTGCTGATGATGTTTCTGTCTCTGGAAATGGATTTCCACATCTCTATGATGATGAAGTTTACCTAAACACTTGATGATGAAGAAAAGAGAATAGGGAACACATTAAAAATGTTCAGTTAATATTTTTGCACTTCTTTTTTGCAATTCTATAACATTTTGAATTTTAATATTTTTAAAGTTGTTTTCAAAACAAAAGTCTATAATTGCTTAACAAAAGCACTTTTCTTTATTCAAAAATACAGTGAAAAATGTCATGAAAAGAATAATAAAAAAAATACTGTTTTCTTCTTTAGTATATTTTAAAATACCATTTATTCATGACAGCAAATCTGACTTTTCAATAGCCATGAAGGGGCATTTATGCATTATTGCAGTTGCTGCAAATACTAGCAGTGTCTGGCATTATCCTAAAGGTACAGTTCATCCGAAATGAAATGAAAATTCTGTCTTCATGTACTCACCCATTACTTGTTTCAAACCTGTTTGAGTTCCTTTTTTCTGTTAAACACAAAAAAAGATTTTTCGAAAAATGTTGGAAACCTGTAACCACCGACTTTTATAGTATTTGATTTTCCTACTATGGATGTCAGTGGCTATACATTTTCAGCTTTCTTCAAAATACCTTATTTTGTCTTTAACAGAAGAAAAACTCTCATAAAGGTTTGAAATTACTAAGTAATAGTGAGTGAATGTTCATTTTCTGTTAACTCTCCCTTTAAATGATCTTAATTCTAAACAATCAAGAATTAAAATGATCTAAATTGACCTAAAATGATTAAAAGTTAAAAACATTTGTTAGAAAATAATCAAAAAGTAATCTTTTACAATTTAAATATCATAAATAAAGTACAAATTTCATAATAATTATATTATATTATATATTTATATATAATTATTTTATAAATAATAATATTTAACAAATTTTTTTTTGTCTCTCTCAGGTCTGTACTGCACATCCGCATATTAGCATGTGAGGAAATTAGGTGAGACTGGCGAGCACCTGTCGTCTGTCTGCAAGCCACTTATCTTGCAGTGAAACCATCTGCCAGGTCAAACTCCCAACTGCAGCACAGTGTCAACCTCCATTAGTGGAGTTAGAGGCATTTCACAGTCAAATTTACTGCATAAATCCATACCTCAGCGAGCCTCAAATGAAGGAGAGCATTCTCGGTCTCCAACTCCAGAATTCGCTCCTCCTTACTCTAAAAACAATATGAAGGGAAACACCTTAACTTTAAAGATACCTCTAAACAGAGGGGATTTTGGTGCCTCCATCCAAATTTAACATACACATTGATTTTATTGATTTTATATACATGGAAAGCATATTAAATACAAGCAATATGTCTATTTTATGTTTGGACATATCTTTTGAAAAAAAAAGACAAAATGTGAGTGCAATAATGTTCCACTGTCATTCGGTATAACAAATGTTTAGGAAAATATTAAACAACATACTGACCAGTACTTGTTATATTTATTTATATATATATACACACACACACACACACACACACACACATATAAAGGCATTATGCTACAGTTGATCAAATGTTAAATTAATAAAAACATCTTGCAGATAGATGTAAAAATTTAAAATTACAGCTATGGGCCGGTATAAGATTCTGACGGTATGATAACCTTGGATAAATATATCATGGTTTCACAGTACCACGGTATTGTGATTACTGCTCTAAATTATATTCTTTTTAAATGTCTGGGTAAAAAACACAATATATTTTATTTTGTGAAAGATTTCAAATATTTTGGAGCAATAATAATGTTGGGCTAAATAATTCAAATGAATCATTGACTTCTGCTGTCTTCGTTAGTTTCAAAAACACCGATTTCTTTACAATTTAAAACGGCATCTTTGAATAACTTTTCTGCTGGAGACACTGGTGTCCTACAAAAATGAAAATAAATAAATAAATAAATAAATAAATAAATAAACCATAAATAAAAAAAATCTTACACATACCGTAGGAATGGTATTACAGAAAATGTTGGCGGTTTTAAAACCTTGACTTTTCCAAACCGCGGTATACCTTTAAAACAGTTATCATCCCATGCCTAAGTTATAGTATTTTGGGACTGCACTATGATCCATAAACAAATCAAATCTTTTCTGTACTAAATCTGACAGACAAGCATCATTACAATATAAACTACTAAGTCAAACTTTACAACATGGTTCCATTAGTTAAACTTAGTTATTGCATTTACTACCATGAACTAAGAATAAACATTTGCATGTAAATTTCGTACACCATACATCAAATCATAGTTCAACATTTACTAATGCATTAATCAAATGCAAAGTTCTGTTTGTGAGTTAACAAGAACTAATTTTGAACAATTTTGTTTACATTTACTAGTGTTAACAAAAATGAAAAATACTATAATTATTATAATGTTTATATTGCACTAACTAACATCAACTAATGGAACCTTATTGGTTCCATAACCTATAAAGTGTTACCAATTATGTTACACTGAATGAGTTATCTGCAAATCAGAATAACAAATGAAAAAGTAAACCGGGCTCTTATATGTGTTTTCTCTTCCTTTCTTCTGTCTGTCTCTCTGTGGCTGTGTGTGTTTAAATTTAACATTTTGTAGATGGAAACTTAAACCCTAGTTTTTGGGACTAATGAAAGACCTCATTCAAATGAGGGGCCCAAAATGCTGCCCATCTCTCTCACCAAAAATGTGTCATTTCTTTCAAAAACACAAAACGTACCAAAATACTGTTTATACTGTAACCTAAAGCTGTGGTTATCAAAACGGTAATCAACCTACCAAAAAAGAGGAATTGTTGCTACACTTACTATTATGAAACAAGGAAAGCTTCAAAGAATAGCTTTTATCATAATACATGGTTTTATCATTGGCTGATTTTATATCAAATTATATTACTGAAGAACTTAAACCTCGTGTTATTCTAAAAAAATATTTCGGATCAAGCAAATCATCATGACAGTACAGATGTTTGTATATAAAGGGCAATCAAAGCGACATTAGTACACCATTTTACCAGTACACCTGTAATTTTGACGCTCAGGTAATAAAAGAGGAAACTCACCCGTAGTTTGTGCTCTAGAAGGTGGACTTGATGGGCGAAAATCTGGTCTCTATTAATAAAGAGCGGCATTGTGAATAACCGTTAGACCAGTATGAGATATGAAGCATTTATTGTTCAGTAGTGGACAGTACAAAAAGCTCGTGTGTGTGTGTGTGGTCTGTCGGAGTTTAATCCGATTACCTACCTGCGCACACTAGCCTATTTGGCGTCCTCCTGTTCGGTGGCTTCTGATCTAGCTATATTTACAACTTCAAGTGTTTCTTCGTTTCATTCAGTGTAATAAACATGTATGTGCCTTTATCATCAACGTGGGACTTAATGTGTTAATTCCTAATTTGCTTAAAACACAATAAACTTCAAGGAAAATAATTAACACCTATACCTTTAGATGTAACCAGGATTCAACAGGCCGACGATTCGCTTGAACGTCACTGAAAGTTTGGCGCCCTCTTTTGGATTTATTAAGACATAGTCCACAAGACGTCACGTCTATCACAATAAGGTGATATTAGGTAACACAGGGCAGATGAGGTTTAGAAGTTCATCGTGTTTTTTTATATTCAATTATAAGTGAATGTTAACTTGTAAAACAGCTATTAAAATAATTCTTCATATACCTATAAAACAGTTTTTTTTTATATTTTTAATATAAATTTCTAGTAAAGTAATATATATATTTATATATTAAAACCTCACTATGCTCAACATGTATGAGTACCCCAGAAATCTCTCATTTAAATAAATATTTTCTATAGGAAGCTTTACAATATTATATTTGTGAATATACATTAAATAAGTCAGTACTGAAATTTCGAATTTTGTAAAAAAAAAATCCAATATTTTACATAAATTGAAATATATTATTTTTCTGTTTCTAAAGATGTTTTGAGACTAAAATATTATTTTAACCTATCCATTTAATAAATGTTTTTGTTCAAATTCACAACATGTATATTATTTATAATCACTGAGAAAACTCAGTTATGTTGAGCACTGTATAAATATGAATATAATGTGCTAGAAAATTATGTTCTATTTTTAAATATATAAATGAGAGAGAGAGAGAGAGAGAGAGAGAGAGAGAAAGAGAGAAAGAGAAGGAGAGGGAGTGAAATTGGGGGACCAGTATTAAACTTTTAAATTTGGAATAAAAGTTTAATTGAATAAACACAATTAGAATTTGCTAAAAACATATTACAAATCCAAAGAAACATCTCTAACATTGCCTGCAGGACTGAACTATACCTGCTGAACTTGGAGATTCAGAAACGAGCTGTTCAGTTCTGACTGCACCTGCATCAGTCTGACACCCAGTCTGTCCAGTATAAAGCCAATGAGAAACCTACTGTATCTCATCCTGCGCATCGATGGATTTGCTCTGTTTGGACTCTCATCAGTAAATATTAAACCAAACTGAACAGAACAGAACTGAACTTAAACTCTGAAAACTGAACTGACACCGTTTCAATTCACTATAATCTTCTATGAAGCTGCTTTAACACAATCTACATTGTAAAAGCGCTATAGAAATAAAGATGAATTGAATCCTCTAAACACACTCATATATAAACTATTGAAGAACACTCAAATTGAACCCGTCCCCAAACAAAACCTTCACATACACATTAACAAAACATTAAAATATAATTATGATGAAAAACTAAAAACTGAATCACTGAATTGAACCACACAGTTGTCAAATTATTTATCATTAAAACAATTAGAAGAAAAACACATGCTACTAAACATAGCCTCTGTGATCATGACCTAGAAATAGAAAAGGACAGACATAAAAATCCTAAAGAACAGAGAATATGTAAACAGTGTGACAGAAATCAAATGGAGGATGAGACACACTTCCTTCTGTTCTGCCCCAAATACGCCACAACTAGAGTTATTTTCCCCACAATTTGAAACATTAATTAATTAATTTTGCAATTTAATCACTCTGAAAAAGTGCCATGTACTCTGAGAGGATGAATTAATGTCTAAACTAGCTGCAACCTATTTTTCACTATTGTTATTGTTAGGTATTATCTGTTTTTTCTTTTTTTGTCATTTATCATTATAATTTTTTACTGTATATTTTATTAATTTTATAATGTTAATATATTACATATCTTATACATATTTAAAATGCTTTGGCAATACTGTACTAAATGTACAGAGGGGGGAGAGAGAAAGCGAGAGAGAGTCAGTGTGACTGTGGAGACGGGCCGATACAGACAGAACTGGCAACTCAGAGAGAGCCGCATCTGCCCACACTGTGCCCAAGCAGAGGTGGAGATGGAGGAAAACTTCCTCACCCGCTGCACAAACTATCAGCAC
Organism: Danio tinwini; assembly: GCA_903798205.1. Taxonomy (NCBI): domain Eukaryota; kingdom Metazoa; phylum Chordata; class Actinopteri; order Cypriniformes; family Danionidae; genus Danio; species Danio tinwini. Next base: position 13,384,320 of record CAIGQZ010035027.1, read on the forward strand.
ATCAGAGAAACATTCTACCCCAAACTACCAATAAAAGTTAGTAAGCCAATAAAACAGCTTCAATATTTACTAGGGGAAAAAACTGACTGTCCTTCTAGTCGCTCAATACAATAATGCCTGTCACAAAAAGAGAGAGCAGACCAATAAAAACATGTGATGCGCTTGCAAAAACACACACACACGCGCACACACACAATTATAAATGAATAATTGTAAATATACTGATTATTATTGTTTTTATTACTCTTTTATCCTAAAATGTTGATTGTTAAATGTACAGTTTATTTTGATCTATTATTATGTTTGTATTGATTTGTACGAATAATTTATGTTGAATAATAATATGTTGAATAATAATGTAATATGTTGAATAATAATATGATGTTGAATAATAATATATGTTGAATAATAATGTGATATGTTAAATAATACGATGTATTGTTGATATTTTATTTAATTATTATGTATTAATATATGTGTTTACTGTTTTGTTTTTATTATATATGTATGTTATTTTTATGTAAACTGTAGAACTGCTTTGGCAATACAGTTGTAACATTTGTCATGCCAATAAAGCAATTAATAACTTGAATTGAAAAAATTGAGAGAGAGAGAGAGAGAGAGAGAGAGAGAAAGAGAGAGAGAGAAAGAGAGAGAGAAACTGGCTGACTAACCAGCAGACTAAACCATTGTATTTCTTAAATATTTTCAATATAAGGATAGCAAAAAGCCTGCCCAAAAGCTCGATCTGACAAATGTGCATACAACATTTCAAGATTATTTACCAACTTACTTACTTGCCCGTACTTGCATGTATTCACCGTAGGACACAGAATTCTCCATTAAGTTCTTTATTAGGCAGTGATATTAAGAGTACAACACGGGCTATATATTTAAAGGCTAAGCTTTTCACTCATCATAGCACACGTGCTGCTGATGATGTGACAATAAAAGTGATTTGATTTTTTGATTTGATTTAAACAGCATTTCCCCTGAGGTATTAATTAAGAGAAAGAATTTAACGCAGCCTAATGGAAGCACAGGATAGAGGCTAATGTTACTTTTTGGCACATTTGACATTCTCTAAGGCAGTTTTCTATTGCACAGTGTAGACAGGTCTGGAAAAGGTGCTGGAAACACGACCGACTCCATTCAACTGATGAATTTAATATATATGAGTACCCACAACATGACTTCCAGGTCATCACTAATATGCATGTGGACAGGCCTAGTGTTAGTACCAATAAACGCTCTACTACATGACTACTATAGACAATTTACAGAGGAAAGGGAATGTCTTAAAAGCTGGTATACCTCAACAAGTCCTCCTTATGTACCATAAACCCGAAGAGAATCAATACATGTTAAGTGCAATAATACAACATATCCACTGTATATGAAGATGTATTAGAAATAAGTACAGATAAGAAAGCAGAATTTTACTGCAGGCTGTTTCCTTTGAAGTGCATTTAATGTATTTGCTTTAGTTTTATCGTAATATGTTTTTAAACATCTGTTTTGAACGTGAGAAACTGGATCCAAAGTCTGATTAAAATCACAAAAAATACAGTAAGTTTGTTTGCCCTTATTCTCTCTCTACACACATAGCGATGCCCATTCCTCCACCGATACACAGCGAAGCGACTCCTTTCCGTCCGCCTGTCCTCTGAAGAGCATGAAGAAGAGTTACCAACACACGACAGCCGGACATGCCAAGAGGATGACCGAGAGAGATCGCCCCGCCACACACATTTACCTGGAGACAGAGAGACAATGAACCATTGTGCTGCACATTCATTTCTCTCAAATATACTGTACAGTTGAAGTCAGTCAATTAGCCCTCCTGAATTATTAGTCCCCCTCTATATTTTTGCCTAATTTCTGTTTAATGGAAAGGTATTTTTTTCAACACATTTCTAAACATTATAGTTTAAATAGTTTTAACCTGTTGTCTGTGTAAGTCCTAATGCCCCAGTAAAAGTGAAGGGGACAATATACTGCCAGTGGGCGCCGTCTTTTGGAGGAGATGTTAAATCAAGGTCCTGACTCTTTGTGGTCATTAAAAATCTGATGGCATTTCTTGTAAAAAGTTGGAGTTAACCCCAGTGTCCCTCAATCGGCCCTTACGATCATGGCCTCTCAATCACTCCCATCCACTGAATTGGCTCTGTTGCAGCTCCATGACTGCACTGGAGCTGTTGTCCTGTGGCTGCCGTCACGTCATCCAAGTGGATGCTGCACACTGGTGGTGATGTGGAGAAACCCCCCTCTCATGATTGTGAAGCGCTTTGGGTGTATGGCCATACACAATAAATGTGCTATATAAATACACATTACATTAATAACCAATTTCTAAAAACTGATTTATTTTATCTTTGCTATGATGACAGTAAATAATATTTTACTGGATATTTTCAAGATACTAGTTTTCAGCTTAAAGTGTCATTTTAAGGCTTAACTAGGTTAATTACCTTAATTAGTCAAGATAGTGTAATTAGGCAAATCATTGAATAATGATGGTTTGTTCTGTAGACAATCGAAAAAATATTGCTTAAGGGGGCTAATAATATTGACCTTAAAATGTTTTTTAAATAATTAAAAACTGCTTTTATATTAGCTGAAATAAAACAAATAAGATTTTCTCCAGAAGAAAAAATATTATAGGAAATACTGTGAAAAACTCCTTACTCTGTAAAACATTATTTAGGAAATATTTGAAAAGAAAACGAAAATTCACAGGAGGGCTAATAATTTTGACTTCAAATGTACATCAATACAATGTTCTCACTTATTGTCCTTTCATAATCTTAAGAAAACCATTTAAAGCAATTTGTGCTATTGTACCCATGTAAAGCAATGTGAATGCAGATCTGTATTTAGCAGTTGACCATGCGACACACCGGGTGCTATTATTGTATGTTGGAATTTATTATCAAGTAATTTTTTTTTGTCTTTTTTTTTTGTCTTTTAGAAGATGCATTCAAATACATTTGTGTAACAAAGTCAACTTCTTCTTTTTTTTAAAGCCAAGATTTAAAGCCATTCTATATTGGTTTTAAATTGTAGGTGAAAATTGACATTTTGACATATCAGAAATAAAAAACATTCATGCCTTTTTCCACTTTGTCTTGCTTAAAAACATTATAAGAAAATTTTGAGCTAGGGGAATTTCTAAGATTTGGTTGACATGACACAGATTAACCCCATCCAATTGATTCAATAAACAGCAACTGCTAGACATGAGGTTGATAAAGGGTTTAAAAGTTATTGTTAAAATCAGTTCACTTATGGAAAAAACTAATACTTTTAATACCAATACTTTCAGTGTTAGTAAATCCGATCAATTCACCCAGCATCGGCAGCTATGGGAGAGAGTTCAACTGGTTCATTTTCATGTACTAGTCACTGATACCATTAGTCAAGAACAAAGGTCAAGAAATATTTGCAAAAAAAGCAGAAACTCATCATGATATTACACTGTTTAAGAGTGGTAAAGCAATCATTGGGTAACTGTGTCAATATAGTATTGTGTAAAGCCGAATGAAGCAAAGTATGTGTATTATAAAGTGGAAAAATAACTTACCTTGTCAGGGTTTAGACCAAGATCTTGTACTACTGCAATGGACTGAGATGCAAATGCTTCATTTATCTCAAACAGATCCACCTCATCTAGTTTCCATCCAGCTTTCTCAACCTGGATACAGAACAGAAACAATTTACTTCAAAACAGTAGTATTATTTCTATTAAAAACACTTTCATTGAATTAAGAAAATGATATGTATTAATAATACGTAAAAATGTATAAAATATTTATAAATAACCCTGAAAACATTTAAACTGAATAGAAAGTTTTATTATACTATATTGTCGTTTTTGTTTATTTAAATCATTTTTGGAATTATATTTATCCTCCAAGTAATTCTAGATGTCCAAGCAGCCCAGTGTTCTTGAATTAAACCTTGCAATGACCCAACAGACACTCACAGCTTTTCTAACAGCTGGTATTGGCCCTGTGCCCATGACTGAAGGGTCAAGGCCTGCCTGAGCCCAGGAAGTGATGCGTGCCATTGGTTTTAAGCCTCGCCTCTGGGCCTCTGATTGGCTCATAAGAACAGTAGCTGCAGCACCATCATTTATGCCTGTTAAATAAAATCATCACAATAGTGGTGCATTAATATCATTACAGGCGGAAGATGACTCCAGTTATGTCATCATAAATGAGTGAGATGTCACCATTTACCTGACGCATTACCGGCTGTCACAGTACCAGAACCATCCTTCACAAAACAGGGCTTCAGTTTGGACATAGCATCAATATTGCTGCCATGCCGAGGAAACTCATCAACTTTGACCTCGACTGGACCTGATAAGGGAAGAAAGGTTAACAGTCTGCCTCATTTTTGTTTTTTGGTTGCTTTGCATAATTCTGTTGCTATTATTTTGGATTGCTTTGGATAAAAATGATAGAAAATTTATTAAATCTAATGTATTAGTGATAAATACAAGATTAAAAACATTCTATATAAAAATGCAATTAGGTTAAGTAGTATGTTTGTGTTAGTTCTCTAAATCTGAAAGCAAAACATTTGGTAAAATTTAGTCAAATATTATGACTTAATATAAAAAATAAATGCACCTTTAAGCAATTTGAGCTGTCTTTGGCAACTGTTTTAGATCTAAGCATAAATAAGCAGTTCAATTTTGTGATGTTTATGCTTTTATTATTTATATAATATCTAAACATAGTTTTACAAAAAATAAACAAGATTTAGAAAATGATGAAGCAGTGAAACACTCACTTAAATAGATGAGGTATCTAACATTTCAGTAGTTTTAAATTAAAATGATTTAATTTGTATACATTTTATAATGTTACAAAAAGATTGTTATTTCTGATAAATCCTGTTCTTTCAAACTTACTATAAAAGAATCCGAAAATGTAATCTATCACCACACAATTAAACAGCATAAATGTTTTTAACACTGATAGAAATAATAAATGTTTCTTGGCCTCCAAATCATCCTATTAGAGTAATTTATAAAAGATTAAATGACATTAAAGACTGGAATAACGAAGCTAAACAGGAATAAATGACAAAAAAAACACAATTGTTTCACAATCTTACTTATTTCCATTACCTTTAAACTGTTTTACATTTAACTGTAATATTTCTTATAATAAAGCAAGGAATTTCTCATAGCATTTCCAATAACAATTCAGGAGGGCTAATAATTCTGACTTCAACTGTATATACACACACACACACACACATTTCTAAGTAGAAAAGAGTCTCTTGCCTTTCCTAGAGGGAACAGTGACTGGCACAATTTCCTTGTCAAAATAACCAGCCTTCTGAGCTGCTTCAGTTCGGTTCTGTGACGTCACAGCCAGTTGATCCTGAGCCTCACGGGACACCCCCCACTCCTTGGCCACATTCTCCGCTAAGACAAAAACACAAACAAAACTAGCTCAATTACCCTGCTACTAAAAGAAACAAATGTAGTCTGTTTAAAGAGATTACCTGTGATTCCCATGTGGTAATTATAAAAAGCATCTGTGAGTCCATCAGTCAATATAGTGTCCTGCAGAGTAGCATCTCCCATCTTCACCCCTGACCTCATTTGCACTATATGAGGAGCCTGATGGGAGGAAAAATCACGGTGTGGTTAATCTTAATTATGTCATCCTCTCCTCAAAACCAAAAGCTTGTTTTTTATTTTTTTATTTTAATTAGCGTACATTTGAGTAAATTTGGCCTATATATGGATTAATGGGAAAATCTAAAATATATATTTAAAATTTAAAAACAAAATCAAGTTTCAAGCTTGACCTGTATATAATTTGCATTTAGTATGAATGTTTAGAGGAAATCTTATTGAAATTGTCTTTTTTGCGAACAAATGTACATGCTTTTTTTTTTTGAAACATGCTTTTTTAAAATATGTTTGGAACATGCAAGTTAAAAAATGACTTGGATATAAACTAATCTTTTAAAATATTTACCAAAAACTATTTACAAACCTTTTTAAATATTATTTTAAAATGTTTTAATTAGTAACACCTGTCGCTAAGGTCATTTTGAAAGTGAGGGACATTTTGGAAAACAGAATAGGAGGGAAGAAAAGGCCTTACCCGACTCATGCTCTCCATGCCTCCTGCTACCACTATAGTGGATTCTTTCGTCATGATGGACTGAGCACCAAGACACACAGACTTCAGGCCAGATCCGCAGATCATCTGACAGCTCCATGCTGGAACTGAGTATGGAACACCAGCACCAACACTTGCCTGCCGCGCAGGGTTCTGCCCGTGACCTAAACAGAGTAAAATGAGAAGCTAAAGTGATTCATGACTCATGATTCATTTGCACACAAGGTGTAAACACTGAACCGGGTCCTTACTTCACAGCAAACTGTTTTTGCTTAAAATATTCCCAGTATTATTAATCATAATTGCATGTTTACTTGTAAAAATTCAGTCCATTTAGAAACTTCTCTAATTAGCACTGTTACTATTAGATTTTATAGCATAGTATTTCAATTATTACTAGTAAAAATGCAATTACAATGAAGAATGTGTGATAACATTTAAGCTAAAACAACCAGACACCTGTGTTGACAAGTCAATTATTTAAAAAGTTTTTTAATTTTATTTTTATTTTCATTTTGTGAGGGAAGAAATGCAGACAAAGACAAGGACAAATCTTTTTTTAATACAGACATGTTAAGTACCTGTAGTGTGTTTAAAGTTTGTATATAAAAATACAAACTATACTTTGCCTTCACTGTCACTGAAGAGCTTTATATATTTATACGGCAAGCAGGCTAGAAAACACCATATAGTGTTAAATTCTTACCTGCAGTGAGGACATGACCCATGATGACCTCTGACACCTCTTCTGGCTTCACATTTACCCTCTTCAGCACATCTTTAATGACCAGCGTTCCCAGTTCATGGAGGGGTACACTACTTAGGACTCCATTAAATGCCCCTGAGGATAAAAGGCAAACATATGTATAATTTAGTGTTAATTAAACAATTAAAGCCAAAAATTGTTTTTGTCTATAAAAAATTATTTTGTCTATTACCATAACAAAAGCATCCGTTATACATATAATTTTTTTTTTATTAATTTTATCATTTGTATAACCACAGGTTTAATTAAAATACCATAATTAATGAAGATGGATAAATAATAATAAAGATGGTTACTAAATAATAGTAAAAGAAAAAATACATGCATGTGAAAACTTACACAAATACAGTTTTAATGCTTTATTTGAGATATATTTATTAATATTAAGCAAATTATATATCTTTGTAAAGATGTTGATTTAAACACAGTAATTTACTTAATAAATACTAGCAAATACTGTATAAGTATTTATGAAGGGTTGAGTGAAGGTTTTGCTGATTGAACTGGCCATGGTGCTACAATAACATGACCAATCAGAGCATACGAACACTAGGGAGAACACCGAGCAACCAATCAGAACATGCACACACAGGAGAAAACGCCGAGCAACCAATCAGCGGCTTTACGTTCCTTCTGCACCATAGCGAGACAGTTCCAAGACACCCGTGAAGAACAATCATTCAAATCAACAACTGTGATTACAAAATACGATTTACTACAGCAAACACACTCTCCTTTATCCGATTCAACGTGCAGATCACCTTGTTTTGTTCTCCTTCAGGTAACTTAACCACACAGGACCATACAACTTTCTACTGTAACCCATAAACAAGCTGAAGATAACAGCTACGAAAGTAGGAAGTAACGTTACTTAGCATTGTGAGAAAAAAAGCAAAGATTAAGTTTACCTATGGGAGTCCTTGCGGCAGAAACGATAACAATCGCATCCGTGTTCATCTTTGTTGTCCGGCAGGTTGGTTATGTGCTTGGTAGGCTGGCTCTTTCTGAATGCAGGTTGTTGTACTGCGGAGCCTCCTACTTCTCGGTGTCCCATTCATTTGATAAAAGAATACGAAAGCTTCATCGTCATCACACGAGAAGAGTAGGATGCGTTGGTTTTATTTTGAGGTAGCGCCATCTAATGGTGTGGACGGCTAACTGAAACCTGCACCGCAAACTACATTACAAATCAGTTATTAAAATGCCACTTCTTTACAGCAGAACATCTCGAAAGTGCTACATAATTCAACTTGATGTTGTTAAGCAGACAATTATTTTGACAATTCAAAGCAGAAAAACAAAGCAAGAACCAAGTCATATTAAAATTCTTTATTGATATTTGGTCAGTACATGAAAAGGATCGAAATCAGAATTTAACAAGATACATCTCGAAAAACTACACACAAGTCAAACAAAAACGTTTTCTCTCGTCATGTAGAGGAACAAAAAAAAGTTCAACACCAGGAAACTAAGGACTCCGAACTTGCAGTTTCAAGACTTAACTGAGCATCGGTACATCACACGTAGCTAAATCATTCAGAGTTCTAGCAAGTGAGCAAATGAACAGTACAGAACCAAGTGTTTATATCACTTCGACAGAGGAAAATGGTTTAAAACTCTTTCATTAAAAAAAAAATCAAATATACAAACGCAGTGTTGCTCATTTTATAAACGTAATCAGTTTCGAGCATGTAGCAAATGTACTGAAATAGGTTATGATGGGAAGGAGGGTACAAAACAAAAATTATGCTTTTGACCATTTCTTGAACAAGAACTAACTGGCCTGAAGTGTGACTTTTTGTTTTTGTTTGTCGTGAGTTACTTAAAAAAACGAACACAGAAACTATAAGAATGTTACAAAATAGACCCTGCAGAGGCATTGGAGGTGTTGGTGGCAACTGCTGCTGCAGATGAGTCCAGGCCATTCTGAGTGCTGTGCCGCGTACCTGCAGTCCTGCTGCCTTTGGGGACAGCAGCGGCCTCATGGGAGTCAGCATTGGAGTCTGTATCGTTCGAGTGCTGGGTCACTGACGTCTCACTGCCTGTAGGTGAGTCCACGCTTTCATAGCCTGCACTTAGCTGAGTCACGTACCCTTCTCCACCCCTCTGGCTTACTGCATCTTCTGAGTGGTTGGAGAGTTTTGATATGCCGTCATGGGTGGGGCTGGAGACAGAGGGCGATGGAGGGTAATCTTCATCTGCGCTGCTTGCTTCCCTGTAGAGGCTAGAGCCGGATGCACCCCTCTGAGATGAGTTCCCATTGGAGGGTCCGTTGGACACCCTTCCGCAGTCTTTCCCCACATTTGAACTGGAGGTGTTGGCTGGTTCACTCTGAATGGAAGGTTCTGAGGCTGTTGAAGGGGAAGTTCTGCTTGGGCCAGCTCCACTAGAAGTGCCTTGGGTTTGGTTCATCTGAGACAGCTGCTGCCTGGTCTCCCTCAGCTGCTGCTGCAGAACCAGGATGGTGCTCTGCATGCCCTCCACCTCCTCATCCAGTTGAATGATGAAGTCATTCAGCTCTGGACCACAAAAATACATGGGTAAAAAAAAAAAAACACACAAAGATGAGTGGATATCTGTTCAAAACAATCCAGAATGGAGTTGAGCAAAGAAAGACTTTCGCTCACCATCTTGGCTACTCTTGAGCTCTTCACTGTACTTCTTCTGCAAGGCGAGCTCGGCCTCCAGCTGGGCTATGCGCCCCTGGGAAAGCTGCCTACCCAACTCCTGATTCTCCTGGATCAGCATGCGACATTTCGCCATCAGCTTCTTACCAGTCTGGCTGCAAGGGAAACAAGTCTAACATCACATCGTGAACATGGCCATAGGGTCAACACAGGTGACCAATGCATTTACAAACTAGAAGGTAACATTAGCCAACCAGAACTAGCTTCCAACTCTCCAATGGCCACACTGGTCTTCGGACTGGTAAATATAGTTGACTATTAGAGTATGTTTACATGCACTTATGAAAACAGCTTGGTATAAAAAAAAAAAAAAAGTTAACATGATTTAACATTGGCAGAATGCCAACAGAGATTGTGTCTTATATAGTCATGTAAATGCATACGCAGCTTTATGAAGAGTGCATGGAAAAAGATCAGACAGCCAAATGAATACCAATCGTGCCACATGTATACGCTGCTTATACAAAACATGCAAGCACAATATTTCCACAAATCTTTCGCAATAAGCGGTTTCCTGGTGTGCACGTAAACATACTCAATGACAATCAAGAAAATCAAGTAACAGTTCAAACAAAACTGGGAAGAGATGCGTGAACATTTGGCAGACCAAATCAAGCAAACCAACAAGTGCAATACATCTGAACACATCTAACAAGATAGTATTCCAGGTAATTGATCATGGTGCAAAACCAATTAGCAAATTCTATTTCAGTGACTATTAGTACCTACCTGTTAATCTAAAAGTAGCTACGAACAACCAAACAATAGTTGCATCAGTTGATAAAAAAAATGACTGGTCCTGTACTAAATAACAAAAAGTCATAACTGCATTTTAAATTGTCTTCACAGTTGGCAGATCTATTTCTTATCACTGCAAAATATCACAAAGATGCAATAAAACTGCATGTGCTTCATTTAAATTAGCAGCACCTTTTACCCATTTCTAATGACAAAATTGGCAAAGACTGTACTGATGTGTTTGTGTGTTCTTCAGTAGTAGTAATGTTGAATTTACTTGAGTGCTTTTCTGCCAGATACAGCAGTAACAGCGCTGTCCTTAAACGATAAAACTTAAACTTTTTTCAGAATAAATGCTCACATTTTATATTTAAGTGCAGTTTGAGATAAAATGTAACAAATACAAACGATTTCCTTAAACTAATTCAGCAACTTTTCTGGGCATACTACTAACTTCCAAAGACAACCGCTTAATTTTTTAATGCCACTTTAGAGCAGTCAATATTTCAAGACTTTTGACTAAATTAAGTCGTTTCAACTACTCTTGAATCACTCAAATAGGAAATTCAACAATAAAGTTGAAGTGTAACATATTGCTAGAACATTCCTAATGAGCAAAATACCTGCAAAAAAAAATTGTGACCTGAGAGAAAAAAAAAGAAAAATAAACTTTCACTGGGTGTGCAAAAAATAAAAAGTGGATTAGAAAGGTACACAAGTTAAAGTACAAATTATCATACACAGACATTTGAACATTGAATAGTTGTACTATTCACACATATTACTATCACACATTGCATTTGCATTCACATTGAAAAGAACAATTCTTTTTGCATCCACAGCAGTGCAACAGCCAATTTAAGAGAATTCAATTAGTTTGGACCACGCTGCTGTCAATGCAAGGTGCGTTTGCAGAGCAAAAACAAAGTATAATATTACGAACACAAAAAAAGATAAAAGGTTTAAGACACTGTACCGTATGTCGCACCTGTGAGATGAACATATAGCAAAGTCTTTGCAGATCAGAAAGTCTGATTCCTCCCCCAAAGTCTTACATCATAAAGGCTTCCTGCCCCAAAGTCTTAAGATTGCTTAACTCCTCCCCCATTTCATTGCATCACACTACATTCCCGCCTCCCTGTTTTACATTCTAGATTCTTAACCAGAGTCTCAAAGCATCTATGATGGAGTTTAAATGGGGGCTTTTTCCTCTGCAACACATTTAGTTGGGCCATGTCATGTTTTAAATGTTCAATCAGTGACCATTAAACTACAGTTCAATCAGCTCCAGAGCCAACGCTTTGTTCAAGTCTTTCATAGGCCGCCTTATTTGTTACAGGAAGCTTTCTAACACGGGCTGGAAGGGTGGCATTTCCGACGTGACCACCTCTTCAGGAACAGTCCCGATTCCTTCAGGCTTCTGTACCATGAGGGGTGTGGGGGGGAGAGAAAGAGCTGAAACAAAAGTGTCACCTGACCAAACTGCCGTGTTCTGTTCTGATTTTACATTACGGTATGTGTAATAGCAGGGCAATACAAAAGCTTTTTGCTTTAAAGTCTGAGTCTCGTTGTGAGCAACACATTTCAGTCTTCCCCCACCATTATCTGCACTCCTGCAGAGGAGAAGGTGGGGGTGAATCAGGAAAGTCTTGACTTTTTGTTTGGAGGGGGGAGTTATTTTAGTTTACCTATCAGGTGTAAATTTCCAGGCACTCAGTTCATTTTGGGCTTGCTCCAGTTTGTCTTTAGTCTGTTCCAGTTCAGCCTTCATTTTGAGGAAAAATAAGTTGATGGCTGGGTCCACCATGGACGATCTCAGCTGAGCTGCACTTGGTTGCTGGACTTGCTTCAGGTACTGGATTTGGGTCTGCAAGGTAAAAGAGACCATTAGAATCTCAGCATTTCAAACAAACACCTAAATGCCAATGAAGCTATGCAAGTATGTATATATAAAATCTTTTCAGCTCTGAAGTTAGTATACAGTAAAAGTTTCAATTTTTGAAACAACTGTTTAATAACAAGCTTGATATCTAGTTAAAGAGTAGCTTATATAATCAAACTGTGCTTTGGTGTCCTAATACTGAACAATCAATGCAATGAAAACTAGTCTAGTTGAAACTCCAAAAGCTGTTTGTAATGTCATTTGTACCTACAACTAAAAATTTGTGCCTGAATGAGAAAGTTGCAGTAAAAGGTGCAGCACTGTAGACGTGCACAAGCCTGAATGCTTCACCACTTGCATTTGTTTTGCTCTCATATCCACTTCAGTACTGCGTGATGAATTACAGCTAGAATTTGCATGGCTGACATTTGAAAACACATTTGACTAGAACAAAGCAGCTATTACTTTAGCAATGTTTATTGATGTTTCACAAATCATTAGACAGTCAAATGCATCTGCTGTATGTAAACAAAAACAAATCATCATGGTGGGGACCCATGAGCAGCAGCATCTCAAATCTTATACACTCTTGAGAACTCACTTCACTGCCAATCACTACTCATCTACTATGGCGCCATATCATTTACTGATTTATTTGCTCACATTGTTTTGCACCTAGTTATAGTAGGGAAGTTATGCAATTTAGGCAGCACCTACAAAACTCAGGCACTCAGTACTACTCAAACAAACTGACATATTTCCTAGAATAGACTTGATCATTAAGCAGAAGTAAACAGATGTAGTAGTGAAAAAAATAACTTACTGTACACTCTTGCATTTCCTGCTCTTTAGTAGCAAGCCTCATCACCAGAATGTTCTCTCTGCGTGCAGATTCCTGCTGTTGTTGCTTCAACTTCTCCTCAGACTCTTTCAGGCCCGTCACGTCATTGGCTGCAGACATTTCAACATGAAACATATGCATTAGTTACCAACACTTCATTTTATGCAATAACATTAATTTAACACAAAGACTGAATACTCTATGCTTGAGTAAACCACTCAAGACTATAAATTATTCAGATCATTTGGGATGCACACACTTACAGTTTAAATCAGCGTATTTTGCCTCAAGCATCTGGACATAAGTTTCATGCTGTTTCCACCTACACCCGGAAGAAAACATACCGGCATTACAATCAAGAATCTTTCAACTTGCATACTTTGTTTTTTTTGTGAGAGAGAGAATGGTTACATACCTGGTACAGAGCTCCTCTCGAGTCAGCGTCTTCATGTCAGATTCACTAAGGCGAACCTGCAAGTACATAAAAAGAAAATAAAGACTTATAAAGAGACCTTGTAGCAGGAGAAAGAATCATATAATCAGATTAGACTGGGACAATGAGCTCACCTTCTTCGGGAGAGGTTCTTCATTGGTCATTCTGATCTCTGCAAGACAGAAACATACAAACCAAACACCCAGTGAGTTCAAATAAATAAATCAAAGTTACACATGCATTTAAAGCAACAATATGCAGAAAAGATTTAGAGACAGTTGCATGGATTTCACACGCCTACACGCGTGCTATAACGAATATAGGCCACCAGGCGAGCGAGTGGTTGTTTTTTTCTCAATTACAACAGATATTGTTTTAGGAATTTGTTTGTTAAATCCAGTTATGCACTTTCTTATAATCAAAACGCAGCGAACACGAGGAAAAAATGAAACTGCGAAAATATCACTTTTTTTAACTAACCTTACTGCTAACACGTTACATGCATCTTGGGTTGCACATTTAACGTATTATAGTCGAAAAATGCTACCTATGGGCCTTCAATCTGATTTATTACTGAGCCAAACAACAACAACGTTAGTTTCACAATTCACCCGAAATGAGTTCGTCAGTTAGCGATTTGACATGGTAAACGCTCTGCGCCGCAAACAACCGCGCGCCATTCTCATACAGTCTCACGAACGGTGTTCGTTACTCCCGGGGAAAGCGTGAAGGTCTTACGTAGCCGATAATGTAGGTTCGTCTTAAAATAAAGGCAATAAATGACCGCCAAATGACGCAGAGAAATAGAAATGTACCGGCGCCTTCTTGGAGCAGTTTCGCTGTCACAAAATGGCGGAGAAGGAAGAGACTCTCCCTCTCCGAGAAGCAGCACTTTATCTGAAATAGCAATATAAATCCCTAACACTTACCAGAGCCGGTTCGCCTCGACCAGAATGACACGTATTTCTTCCAACGTGAGATACGAAACAGTTATTTGTATTAATATAGTTTTCGGTATAGGGAAAATGTTACGTTTTTTTATTTAGACGAAAGGTTGCCCGTCCGCCATGACCAGCGTGTGCGCGATGTTCAGCCGCACAGCATCAGTGTGTTCGTTGGCGCGAGCGCTGAGGAGGAGGGGGAGCACGTTCCTGACACTGTGTTGCCAGATTGATATTGAACAATAGTGCATCTCTAACAGTACAATAAACAACTTAAAAATAACTTATAAAACTTATAATAACATAACTTAATTATAACTTACATGCATACATTTAAACATTAATGTATATATATGGAATACAATCACTGTCATATATATATCTATCTATATATATATATATATATATAATTTTTTTATTGTATATAATAATTCATTTATATATGCGTACATATACATTAATGTATATATTAGCATATTAAACAATCTACTGTTTTTTCATATATTAAGTGATGCCATTAAATGAGTGATTATTACAGTTAGGTTTAAGTATCTTTGCTATACAAAGTCCAAGGCAAATACATAGCTCTAGTTTATTTAGTTTCCTTCATCTTTGCTTTATTAGTTAGTTAGGTGTAGGTAGCTAGTTGAGAAAGACAAATTACCACACAAAACATATCAACCACCACGACAACAATAATAACGGCACAAAAGAACAAAAACTAAAACATGTATTCTGTGTGTCCTGTTTAGTGTTTTTCCAAAATCCTTTCTCATATCCGGTTTGTTTTTCTGACACTGTTGCACGTTTCTCTTGATTGATCTGGCAACCCTGGTATTTTAGCTTTACTGTTAACACGTTTTATTATAGGTATACATAAATGAACAAGTTATTTACGTTAGAGCTAAATATGTCATTAATCGCCATAGGAATTAAAGTTTGCGTAATTCTTAACCCATTGCTTGTAATCTCTTTGCAAAATTACAACGTGGAATTAAACTGAGCAATTAATTTCTTAATAATGTAAAACAAAACAAAATATACAATCCTAATAAATCACGCAACAAAAGTTCTGAAACAAAACCATTTATTTAGTGTCTCACTCTGGGCCTAGGCCTAGAATGACTGGCTGAATTACACCAACTTGGACAGGGGGCACGGTTTTTGCACCCACCTCTTTACATTGTAGTACTATCGTTCCATTGAGATTTATATAATATAAACTTTGCTTACATTTTCTTTTTTTCTTTTTACACGGACATATTCTTTATAGTTTAGTCTGCAACCAATAAAGATACAAACAGATTTTTATAAAACCCCTATTTAGACGAAATGGTACGGTCTAGTCCAAGTTGAAGTTGAAATTTCAAGGGCAGGTTATAATGTGGCGAATTTAGGTCTGTTCGTTGCCTGTATCGCTGTGTTTCGGACTAGAGCATGCTGTGCAGAGTCGGATATGTCCGGAGGTAACGATAAAGTCTGAATCGGCTCTAATATTGTGTGCAGCTATCAGAATACCAAGTGTTGTTTATATAATCAATTGCGGTATTAATAAAGTGCGCACTTTACCTGTTTGGTTGAGCGTTTAGGCTAACAATGTCATACAACAGTAGTTTGCGTAATTACGAGAGTAGTTTTTAAGCCATAACTTTAGATGCTTTGGCTATATTTGCTGTTGTTTAAGAGTTGTGTACATGTAATTGAATTAGCTACCGTCGAGGCTATCAAACAACAGCTTAACGTGTTAAAATGTCCGTACTATTAATTAAATGTGTGCAGTTGGCTTTTATTTTAATCGAACCATACAAACCTGTTAACCAAATCATTGTTAACTTCGTCAAAAGGTACTTACAGCAGAAATCATCGCAATTTGTTTCGAACAGATGATAGAACCACTAATGTTTGACACACAGTCAGTTTTAAATAGTTAAATATCATTTGTCAATGAGTATTCTGATCCAGTTTTTCAAAATCACTTGAATCACTTATTAGATCTCGAAAGATTGCTTATTTTAAAATGTAAATGCACCTATATTGTCACACAGACACACACACAGACACACACACAGACACACACACAGACACACACACA
>CAIGQZ010035027.1:13407325-13440542 GCA_903798205.1 Danio tinwini
ATCTATCTATCTATCTATCTATCTATCTATCTATCTATCTATCTATCGAAGTCATAAGTTACGAGTTTTTAACATATATGCCTCACAGCAAGAAGGTCGCTGGTTCGAGCCTCGGCTGGATCAGTTGGTGTTTCTGTGTGGAGTTTGCATGTTTTCCCCGTGTTCGCGTGGGTTTCCTCAGGGTGCTCCGATTTCCCCCACAAGTCCAAATACATGCGGTATAAGTGAATTGGGTATGCTAAAATTGGCTGTAGTGTACAGTGAGGAAAATAAGTATTTAATCACACTGTGATTTTTCAAAATCTACTTAAATCATGGAGGGGTCTGGAATTTTCAGCATAATTGCAAGTCAACTGTGAGAGACAGAATCTAAAAAATAAAAATCTGGAAATCACATTAAATGATTTTTTTTACAATTTATTTGTAAATTACTGTGTGAAATAAGTATTTGATCACTTGAGTCAAGCATTTTAAATATTTAGTACAGAAGCCTTTGTTAACAATTACAAAGGTCAAAGGGTTCCTGTAGTTCTTCACCAGGTTTGCACACACTGGAGGAGGGATTTTGCCCACTGATCTTCTCTAGATCTGTCAGGTTTCGGGGCTGTCGCTGAGGAACATGGAGTTTCAGCTCCCTTCAAAGATTTTCTATTGGATAGGTCTGGAGACCGACTAGGCCACTCCAAAACCTTGATATGCTTAATACGAAGCCACTCCTTGGTTTTCCTGGCGGTGTGCTTTAGGTCATTGTCATGTTGGAAGACCCAGCCACGACCCATCTTTAATGCTCTGACTGAGGGAAGGAGGTTTTTGCCCAATATCTCACAATACATAGCCACGTTCATCCTCTTCTTAATACAGTGCAGTCATTCTGTCCCCTGTGCAAAAAAACACCCCAGAGCATGATGCTTCCAGCCCCATGCTTCACTGTAGGTATGGTATTATTGGGATGATACACATCATTCTTCTTCCTCCAAACACGGTGAATGGAGTTAAAACCAAAAAGTTTTACTTTGGTCTCATCTGACCACAGGACTTTCTCCCATGACTCCACTGGATCATCCAGATGGTCCCTGGCAAACTTCAGACGGGTCTTGACATGGGCTAACTTAAGCAGGGGAACCTTCCGTTCGATGCATGGTTTTAAAACATGACATCTTACTGTATTTTTGATAATAGCCTTGAAAACGGTGGTCCCAGCTCTCTTGACGGCATTAATCAGCTACTCCCGTGTAGTTCTGGGCTGATTCTAGACCATTCTTGGCATCATTAAAACCCCACGAGGTGAAATCTTCTGTGGGGCCCCAGTCTGAGGGACATTGACAGTCATCATTAGCCTCTTTCATTTTCTGACAATTGCTCCAACAGTTGTTCTTTTTTCACCAATCTGCTTGGCAATTGCCCTGTAGCAGTTTCAGCTTTATGAAGGTCTACAATTTTGTCTCTTGTGTCCTTCGACAGCTTATTGGTTTTGGCCATGTTGCTACTTAGATTTTTGACTGATTGTAGGGTGCACAGGTGTCTTTATGACAGCTAGTGACTTCAAACAAGTGCTACTAAATTAGAATCATGAGCAGAGTGTAGCTGGACAATTTTAAAGCAAAATAACAGGTTTTTGAGGGTCAGAAATTTGGCTGAAAAGCAAGTGATCAAATACTTATTTCACACAGTAATTTACAAATAAATTGTTAAAAAATCATACAATGTGATTTCTGCATTTTTATTTTTAGATTCTGTCTCTCACAGCGGAATTGCAGCTATACTGAAAATTCTAGACCCCTCCATGATTTCTAAGTAGGAGATCTTGAAAAATCACAGTGTGATCAAATACTTATTTCCTTCACTGTATGTGTGTGTATGGATGTTTCCCAGTGATGGGTTGCAGCTGGAAGGACATCCGCTGCGTAAAACATATGCTGGATAAGTTGGTGGTTCATTCCACTCTGGCGACCCCAGATTAATAAAGGGACTGAAAAGAAAATGAATGAATGAATTGTTTCTATCATATTTTGTATAGTGAGGCTCTAAAATTTTTTTTATGAATGTAATTATTACATCTGCACAAATGTGTCCCTCACCTTCAATCATGGACCAGTCGAGCTGTCAAATCAGTAAAGATTAGTTTTTAAAATGAAATGGTTCATTTATTATTTTTAGTTGTGAATTCATTATAAGAAAACGATTTATTTCAAAAGTCTTACAAGGTGCACATGTTATTATTTTGCATAAAGATAAAATGTAGAAAATGAGATCGAATGATTTAAGAAAAAAAAACAGCAAAATAATAATTTTTTAAAAAGTACAAAAGAAAGAGCTTTTGGGCCCCATGGCTGGAATTGTTTAGGGCCCCAAAATCACTAAATCTGCCCCTGAGTCCCATAACCGTATAGGGTTCTCAGGAATTGTTTTCAAAGATGAAAGCGTGGCCTTCAGTACAGTGAGAGGCAGACTAACCACAGATGCTTTCACGCTTTTGTCTCTCATTTAAGACTTATATTAAAGCTTCGCTGCTCATGAAGTGTTTTCTCCTTATAGCAACAGCAGAGGGTGCCAAATACCAGCAGGTGTAAAACGAATGGCGGATTTCGCAAGACTTGACCAGATTTCAAAGGCAGGATTATCCAGTAAAGAAACGATCTGTTACATTGAAAGATGTTTCCACCAAGAAAAGTTAATGTGAATGTAGTGGTAATTGCTCATGTTAGTTGTTTACTCTTTTGTACCTAAAACTTCATGTGGCGTTTGAGATTGTTGTTTGGTTGCTGCATTAGCCAATTTAAATGGACAATTACATAAACACCAGATTAGACAGAGACTGTATTTTAAAAGGAATGGTTCAGCCCATATTAAACTACTACCAGTGGGTCAGTGATTTGAGTTTATAATAATTCAAAAATTGGAAATATTTTTTTATTCGTATGGCTTGTGTTAACCCCCAGGTGATGTATGGCTTAGTTTCATCATGCATTTATCTTATTTTTTTAAATCATATTTAAGTCTTGTAGCCTATACGTTATACATTTTAAATTGCTCCAGAATTAGTCTGAAATAAGTTATGTAAACCAAAGGATGGGTTGAGGGTGAGTAATTTATAGATTAATTTTAATTTTGGGATGAACTATTCCTTTAAATTCAGCAGTTTCCATTGATATGATTTTGTGCAGTTCCTGTTTTTATTTCACTATTTAAAGATTTGTATTGATTTCTATAGTTAGAGAATTCTTTAGAGGCAGCAATTTCCATGCACAAGCAATTTTTTTAGATATTTTGCCATGCAACAGAGATTAAAAGATGTTTCTTTTGCTTATATTTTTCCTTATCTAAATCAAAGTGTTCTGACCATGTCCTGGCGCTGTCCTTTACTCTCTTAATTTCCCTTAAAACGAAAACACAGAAAAAGTATTGTACAGGCTTCTCTAGTAAAGTGTCTTTATTCTTTTCCTGCAGGTTTATGCATTTGCCTTTTGGCTATATTGCATTAGCAGTGGACTGTTTTTCTTTTGTTAAGCACAAGACCAAGCTTTATGATCCAAAGGACACTCTTTTGAGTCCACGTGTTTGGTGCAATTCGAAACTGTTATTAACTTAGAGCTTAAAACACAACCCATGAGGATGTGAATACCAATTGAGTTTTTTACACCCACTCTCAGCCTGTTTTGAATTAGATTTCTCTCACTGACATTTGTTATTTTGCGCCACCTAAATTCACTTCTAATGAAACGTGAAATTTGCTATTAGAAACTTAAGACGATTAAGTTCTGAGTCATGAAATGGGGCGTAAGATTGATTCAGAAATCCCTTAGGCACAGACTTTGTTAAAATTCTGTGAGTTGCCAAAGCCTGATGTAATTCATCATCTAGTGACACATTTGATCATTGTAAAAAGTCCTCAGGTTGTGGCTTCCATAAGGTTCAGGTGCAGCAGAAACAGCAACGTTTTCTTCTTAAATTCTGCATGTTCATTGGAAAAATGCTTTAATGCTTGTCGTTTTCCAACTCTGACTGATGACATGTTTTGGTGTGGCCTACTTTTTTGCTATTAAATTCAGAGTGCCAGAGTTAGCTTCCTTCCACCATGGCTCGTAAAGTAGACAGGCTTGCAGTTAAGAGTAGAGTTTCTTCAGCTTCTGGAAGGAAAGAAGGAAAATACCAACATCTATTCATCAAACTCAGCCCTCCTTTTTTTACCAGCCTATCTGTCTGCTGCTCATTTTCTAACACCACCCTCTCATTTTCCAAGAACGTTGTGACCTTTTTTTCAGTTTTTTCTTATGCACTGTTTTTTCATTCCATCTTTCTTGTGGTCTTCTTATTTACACTCTATATAAATGATAAGTTTTTGTGTTTTCTGTAATAGTTATTCATAGATTTAGTGTTGAAAGTCAGAAACAAACAGTCTCTTGTCAGTAAGAAAACCTTCGCCTACTCTCTTAATTTCTTTTTCTATGGATACCAACTTCACTTTTACTTATTTTACCAGATGAACAAAGAGATCAAAGATGTGACCTCCATTTTTGAGGTCTTCTTCAGGTTTCCATTCATCCAAAGTCAAAATACACCTTCATCACCTGCAACATCATCTCTTTTGTTAGAATGTCTGAATAGTTTTGTTCAAAGAGCCAGTGTTTGAACCTTATCTTTCAGAGAGACGTCTCTCTTCTAATAACCCAGTCTGTTGTGATTGGTATGCTACACACAGCACAATAAATAATAAAACATCCATTACCATGTATGGAAAAATGTAAATAACAAATAAAAATAAAAGTCATGAGGGGCGTCACGGTGGCACAGTGGGTAGCACAATCGCCTCACAGCAAGAGGGTCGCTGGTTCGAGACTTGGCTGGGTCAGTTGGCATTTCTGTGTGGAGTTTGCATGTTTTCCCCGTGTTTGCTTGGGTTTCCTCTGGGCGCTCCGGTTTCCCCCAATAGTCCAAAAACACGTTACAGGTAAATTGGGTAGGCTAAATTGTCCATAATGTCTGTGTGTGAATGGGAATGTATGGGTGTTTCCCATGCGTTGCAGCTGGAAGGGCATCCGCTGTGTAAAACATATGCTGGATAAGTTGGTGGTTCACAGATTAATAAAGGGACTAAGCCGAAAAGAAAATGAATGAATGAAAAAAAGTCATGAGATGTATATAGTTTTTTGTCTGTTGATGATTATG
Source organism: Danio tinwini (assembly GCA_903798205.1). NCBI lineage: Eukaryota > Metazoa > Chordata > Actinopteri > Cypriniformes > Danionidae > Danio > Danio tinwini. The sequence continues at coordinate 13,412,492 of CAIGQZ010035027.1, forward strand.
ACACCCCTTTCAAGTAACATTGTCATATTACTGGTACGCAAAGAATGAAGACTTTGCAATTCGTTTTTTGTTCATTTAGAAGTACTGAGTATAAATGGAAACGTCTCTGCTCTGAGACGATAAAAAAATGAATCCTCTGACAATAAAATGAATCCTCTGACAATAAAAGTTATTGTCTCTCTTCTACACAGTATATTTTTACACATGCTTTAAGCTGTCGCACACAGTGAGGTGTGTTTCTTATGAATGTATTATATATTTTTTAACCAAAAAGTACCGATATGGTGCTTATAATAGAGGGTTTGGGTTAAGAACAGTACAGTGTTTTCTTTGCATTATATAAAGTGTCCCATTTTTATTTCTGAGAGATCAAATGTGGTGCTAGACCATGAGTTAGTACTGCATAAATTGTATTTCCAAACTGTAAAAGTGTTTGCTCGTTCCGAACTGTAGTAGATTTCTCACTTATAATGGTTGCTGAACTACATGTTATGATTCCTTATGTGTTTTCTAGACCAGTCGATGAGCGACTGTGAGTAAATATCACTAGCATTGATTTTTGTTTTCTGTAGCATTTATTTAATTGAAAATGTATTTTGTACAATACATTAGGAGATAAACAGTTTTATTTTATTTAGTATTCATAAACCATATTGGGGCGTCGCAGTAGCGCAGCAAGAAGGTCGTTGGTTCGAGCCTTGGATGGTCCAGTTTGCATTTCGCGTGGGTTTCCTCCGGGAGCTTCACTTTCCCCCACAGTCCAAAGACATGCAGTATAGGTGAATTGATTAAGCTAAATTGTTCGTAGTCAATGAGTGTGTTTGCATGTTTTCCAGTGATGGGTTGCAGCTGGAAGGTTGTCAAACATATGCTGGATAAGTTGGCGGTTAATTACGTTGTGGCGACCCCTGATTAATAAAGTGACCAAGCCAAAAAGAAAATGAATGAGTGAATTGAATAACATTTGTAGTGTTATCTTGTCTGTTTTAACTTATTTGATATTTTTTTAATAATTTTGAATAGTTTTAACTTACAATAAATCTTTAAATAATACCTCAAAGTCTAAATATTGAAATATAATTTAATTACCAAAAAACACAGATTTATTGTAAGAGAAACTTAATGCTGCATAAGAACCATTGATAGAGTTTGATCTGCCCTTATGTTGGGCCAGTAGTGAGAATCTTTCAATGTTGTATATTATAGAATAAAACAAATAATTAGTCACATTTTCTAAAAAAAATTTCCTGCTTATGCTAGTGGGGAAATATTTGTAACAGTAAATTACAATTTAATACAATATATAATTTATTTGCTTGAACCTCTTCTGTTCTCCATCTACACATCATCAATAGGATCTGCATTTCACAAACAAGGCGTCTTTTGTTGGTCTGGTCGCTTCTAAATTATAAGCTGCTTTGAATAAAAGCAGCTGCTGAATTAATCAATGTAAATATAAGAACCTTTAGTAATACCAGCCTGAAATGAAGACATCAAGACAGTCGACAATATTTTTTGTTTCTGCTAGTCTGGGCACACATGCACCTTGTCACATCCTTTACTGCAGTTTACATGATGCTCATAAACACTGGCCAGAGAACGAGCAGTCGTTTAGGTGTCATCAGTTTTGCTGTAGGGCACCAGGTTTCGGTTTTTATGTGTTATCATAAAACCTCTTCCTTCATTTGGCACTTTATCACATTGTTTTTACTCCCTTTCTGTGAGCCCATACCATATCTTTTTATTGCATGGTAATGTAAAGTTAACACAGGATCAGCACAGGAAAAACAAGACTAGGACAATAAAGATAAAATAGAAATTACTGATGCATTTATGCATTGACTAATCATTATTCATTTTTTAACCTACTTTTTTATTCACTACATTCAACACTGCTCCTTGAGTGCAACATCTTATTATATTTTTCTTTTTTAAAATTTTATGTTAAACAATCTATAGAGTGGAATCACTACAAAAGCTAACCTGTAATGTAATATATATTTATTTAATTTCTATTCACTTAAGGTTCATTAAGTATTGCGAGTAGTATAATGGCAGGGAGGAGAATTTAAATAATAAAACATGATACTTTTGCTTGTGTGCTAAAAGTATTTTAAATTATATTTGGTTGTGCATTTATATTAAATGTTAGCCATGATATTAGCTTTAGGAAGGCAATTGCATTTGAAATAACTTATTTGAAAATAAAACAAGGGTGAAAAAATATTCCATATATACTTAGTGTAACAGAGGTAAAATAACCAACTTACGTATTTTTGATCACCCTATGTGATCAAAATGTTGTTCACTATGTGAAAATAATGTTTTATTATTCATTCATTCATTCATTCATTCATTTTATTTTCGGCTTAGTCCCTTTATAAATCTGGGGTCGCCACAGCGGACTTATCCAGCATATTTTTTATGCAGCGGATGCCCTTCCAGCTGCAACCCATCACTGGGAAACATCCATACACACTCATTCACACTCATACACTACGGACAATTTAGCTTACCCAACTCACCTGTACCACATGTCTTTGGACTTGTGGGGGAAACGGAGCACCCGGAGGAAACCCGCGCGAACACGGGGAGAACATGCAAACTCCACACACAAATGCCAACTGACCCAGCCGGGGCTCAAACCAGCGACTTTCTTGCTATAAGGCAATCGTGCTACCCACTGCCCCACTGTCCCTTGTTTTATAATATTTTGTATATTTATAATCAGAGGCGATTTTAGGATTTTCATTGTCATTTAAAAATAGTAATAATTATATAAATATATATGCCTAATATGACATTTATAAGTAGTGATATAATAGTAATACACTTAAAAATGTTTGTTTAATATGGTAGGGTTGTATGCTAAACAGGCATAGTTATTGAGTTCTAATTTTCTAATTAAATGGCATAAATATAAATGTATATTTTTAAACCTACAGGCTAATTCACAGATTTCACGATCTAATTCGTAATAATAAATAAATAACATTTTTTAATACAAGACAACACTTTTAAGTGGTTCTGTCACTGTGTTTAATCTTATCTGTACAAGACTGTATGGTATATATGGTGGTATACAGCCCCCCTAAAATAGGCCTAGCAACAGCCATGTTTATAATACTTCTGCCTGACAAATGGATAAAAAGTAGTGGATTAAATGGTAGTGGAAAAGTAGGGAGATGATTTAGCATTGGTAGTTGGGGTAAACAGTGAAATACACTCGCTGACCACTTTATTAGGTACACCTGTCCAACTGCTGGTTAACACAAATTTCTAATCAGCCAATCACATGGCAGCAACTTAATGCATTTAGGCATATACACATGGTCAAGATGATCTGCTGCAGTTCAAACCGAGCATCAGAATGGGGAAGAAAGGTGATTTAAAGGACTTTGTACGTGGTGTGGTTGCTGGTGCCGGAAGGGCTGATACTAGTAAGGTGTGCCTAATAAAGTAGCCGGAGAGTGTAGAGTCTTTAAAGAGTCATCGAACCATTTTTGCATTATATGCATGACAGGTGTTCCTAAATTACATTTTAATGGGTGTCTTCAGTGTTTGATGGTCATCATTTGTTTGCTCAGAAAATAAAACAAGGCATATATCTTTAGCAATGTATATGTTGTATTTTATATTAGACTGTGACAAGTTTTCTCCCCTCAGAAGTTCAAAAGTGCACATAGTTGAAGAATACAGCTAAAACTTAAAAAGCATGTTCTGATTTAGTTGCTCAGGTTTTCTGGTGCATTACATCAACCTTACTTGGAACAACAAGAAAGATGATGTTAGCAAAGACTGTATGGCTGTACGAATTAAAGTCTGTGAACAGAACAGTTTTGTTTGTGTGCATCAGAGAAATTTAGAATTTTTGAAAGTCAGATCTTCTTTAGAGTTTGTCATCTTTTAACAAACGTACAGCAACTCTAGTACTAAACCACATAGAAACACTAAAAAAAAACTATACAGCTAGGGAAGCAGCATATAGCCGTTATCTCTCCTTTGCAGATCAGAAAGCTTTCCATCATAAAACATACACATGTTCAACAGCTTTACTCTGCCAAAGAGACATGAACATGGTGAGATCCAAAAGAGAAACACCTGCCCGAAGGATCAAACTTCCATCCACTTGCGTTTAAGCACTACTTTGAGGAAGATTGATCTGTGTGTGAACTTTCCAGCTAATTAGATGAAAATTTAATTTGTTTCGTCCAACATTGTTGAAATGAGGCTTTTTCATTAGAGGTCAAGGTGATTTTTATGTGTAACATCTGGCTCTTGTTGATTTGGTGATTTAACATGAATATGCTTTGGCTCTTGAAAATGTTTATATGATTAAGGAAAACACTAGTATCTTCCGATATTTCTGTTACTGACAACCATGAAACTGTTATCGTGTTTTAAATTGACCCAGGAGTATAAAGAGCAACTGAGCGTTTGTTTCCTAGTGTAGATATTGTTATGGAACAGTTGGGTAAAACATGAAACCTGCTAGACATTGTGATAACATGGCCTTCAGTTTTGGCAGTAGTGTCCGACCGAGGGCCAGCTTTATAATGCAGTTTTTGAATATATACAGCTAACAAGAACAATGGTTGAGAAACCCCCTCAGAGTACCCAGTGCCAGCTGAAATCAACACAAACTGTAGTGCCAAGTCATGAGGTAACACATTTCAGACTGATAGATCAGTTGGCCCTTGCATAAAGGAACAAACAGGTACAAAGAACGATCATCATTATTCTTAATTGCCATCCGAAAGGTCTTTGAGTTTGAGAAACATCATTTGAGGATGTGCAAACTGCAAATGTAAGTAAATTTTCAAGTTTAAAATAGGTTTAGTTGAAATCAGCAGCCCTAAGGGCACTTTTTGGATTATAACAGTAAAAACAGTTTAGACATTTATCAAAAACTGAGGTGAGTGATTGTATTTGCTTTTACATTGCTTTTACATTTTTAGTTTCCTACTGCTTTCAATGGCCAGCTTTATTATATATTTTTTTATATATAAAACGTTTCCATCCCAAGTAAGCAAATGTTTACTTGTGAATGCACCACAAATCATAGTACACAACCTGCTTTTTAACCTTAAAGGGTCATGAAACACCAAAACACATTTTTTGAGATGTTGACAGTCATATATGTGGCCCACGTTGCTGAAAATATTATTTGTTGTATGTTTATTTATGTTTATTTCTGTAGCACTGTGGCTCTGCGAGACATTTTTATTTTACTGTATGTCCACACATGTAGTAAAATTACAGTAAAGCTTAACTTGATTGTGAATTGAAAATATGCCTAAAGGAAACTCATACACTTTGAAATACTTCTATATGGTTGCTTGCTTTTTGATAATGTTACTTTTCATTGTAACTGCTTATGCAGTCCACCTGTGCCTTGTTTGGTTGTTAGTTTGCCCATGTGTATGTTTTGCCATTTGCTTGTCAGTTATTGCCTGTGTTATTGGTGGGCTTTCTACTGAATTGTAAGACAGAGACATAAAAAAAAAATAGTAGACCCATTCCCTAGTTCTTATGTTTGTTATTAAAAGATGGCTGCAGATACTTAATCCAAGCCTCTACTCTCTCCATGCTTGCTGTAACACATACACAATAAATGATTATCTGTTTCTACATGTAGCTACGTATGTCTATCTGAAATGATTTTATTTTTCTTTAAGGTAAATGAGGAATCTGGTCCAGCTTTTCACAGATGTACTGATTAATTTTCTCTTTATGGAAAAAAAGCGGTCACATCATTGAGTGAAAAGTCCCTGGAGGTAAAAAAAAATGGCAATTGTCAGAAACCCGAGGCTCTGGTATATATCTGAGGAGAGTCTGCATGTCTGACAGAAAGCTCCACTCAGGACATGATGTACTGCACTCCAGAGAAGCACACTTGCTAATTCTTGTCATTGAATGGTTCTAAATATCCCTCTGTTTGCACAAGGAGCTTAAAACAGCCAATGGAAAGGCAACAAAGACATCAAATGGCAAGAATTCAGCGTCTAGGTCAGAATGAGCACAATGTCACTTAATCAAAGCTCGTCTTTTTTCAACAGAAAGGTCAGTATCAATTCATCACACCACATGTGTTGGTAAAGATGTTTGGGTTTATCAGTTTTAGAAAACAACTTTCCTCCACCCTCACATTTACCTACTCTCTTGAATAAAGTTCAACATCATCTAGATAGGCCAAATGTTAAAATACTCTTTAGGGATTTTTCAGCTGCCTTTAACACTGTTCAACCTAACCTTCTTTTAGAACGTCTTTATAATTTAGGAGCAAGCAGTTGTTTGATTGTATGGATCAGAGAATTTTTTTTAAAACCCAACCACAACATGTCTGTGTTAATCATGTTATGACTGACTGCTCTGTTTTAAATATTGGGGTACCTCAGGGATGTGTATTATCTTCTATATTAAAGAACTTCGGAACAATAATGATGATAATCTCATTCTTATAAATATGCCGATGATCTGGCATTGGTTTCCTGTCAGGATGAAATGTATATCTGCTTATATTTTAAATATATTAATAGTATCACTGATTGGTTTGACAAAAGTTTGTTACATCTTAATATTGGAAAAACAAAAGAACTATGTCTGGGGAGTCAAACAATAGCAGATACTAGATTTTAAAAACCAGTTATCATAGGCAAGGCAAGTTTATTTATATAGCACATTTTATACACAGTGGCAATTCAAAGTGTTTTACATAAACAATAAAAAAGACAAGTATAAGAAAATAAAAAAGCAAATAATAAGAATGATCAAAAACAGATAAAAATGTGTTGAAACAGGTTATAAAAGAATTTAAAAAGACAAGAACTATAGAGCGATCTGTCAGACGTAGCACTGTGCTCATTCAGTAAAGGCACAGCTAAACAGATGTGTTTTCAGTCTTGATTTGAATGTGCCTAATGTTGGAGCACATCTGATCATTTCTGGAAGCTGATTTCAGCAGAGGTAGCTGAAAGCTGATTCACCCTGCTTTGACTAAACTCTTGGAATTTCTACTTTATATGATTCTAGAGATTTGAGTGTTCTATTAGGTTTGTATTCAGTACGCATATCTGTTATGTATTGAGGTCCTAGGCCATTTAATGATTTATAGACAAGTAATAATACTTTAAAATCTATTCTGAATGTAACTGGGACCCAGTGTAAAGACTTGAGGACAGGTGTGATGTGCTCTGATTTCCTGCTTCTGGTCAGAATCCTGGCCGCAGCGTTCTGGTTGAGCTGCAGCTGTCTGACTGTTTTTTTGGGAAGGCCCGTGATGAGGCCGTAACAGTAATCCACCCTGCTGCTGATAAAACTGAACAAGTTTCTCTAAGTCTTCACTGGAAACAAAGCATCTAATTCTTGCAATGTTTTTGAGATGATAGTATGCTGATTTACTAACTGCTTTGACATGACTATTGAAACTCAGATCTGACTCCAGAGTCACACCAAGACCTTATTTTTTACCTTATTTTCTTACCTTATTTTTTGTTGTTTGACCTTTAGAGACAAGGTACGCATTCACCTTGAGAACCTCATCTCTGTTCCCAAATGCAATTACTTCAGTTTTCTCTTTGTTTAACTGAAGAAAGTTTTGGCACACCCAACTGTTCATTTCATCAATGCATTGGCAGAGGGTGTCAATCTGAATCTGTATTTAGGCGAATATCATTGATTATCTTTATAAAAGCGCTCTCTGTACTGTGATGTGCTCTGAAACCAGATTGAAATTTGTCTAAACACCCCTTGGAGTTTAAGAACGTGTTAACCTGGTTGAAAACAACTTTTTCAATGATTTTGCCAATGAAAGGGAGATTTGAGATTGGCCTGTAATTGCTCAATAGGGTGTTATCCAGGTTTCTCTTTTTCAAGAGGGGTTTAACAACTGCAGTTTTAAGTGTTTGGAAAAATCACTGAGAGAAGTGAAGCATTTACCAGTTTTAGGAGATCCATTTCTAAACAGTTAAACACCGTTTTGAAGAATGATGTGGGGAGTATGTCAAGACTGCAGGTTGATGTTTTCATAATTTGCACGATCTCTTCTAAGATTTTACCATTAATTGCCATGAAATCAGATATAATGTCTGATTTCTTAAGTTGTAGTTAAGCTCGTCTGACGTCGACACAACTTGGCTGATTGGATGAGCTGATTGCCTTTCTGATATTATTGATCTTATCAGTATAGAAATAAGCAAACTCATTACATTTACTTTCAGAGAGTAGTTTACTGGGAATCCTACTGGGGGGTTTGTGAGTCTCTCTACCGTTGTAAAGAGTGTACGAGCATTATTTAAGTTGCTGTTTATAAGGCTTGAAAAGTAAGTCTGCCAAGCAGTGTTTAGTTTCACATTAAAAGCATGAAGGCTGTCTTTATAGATATTATAATGGACTACTAGTTTCGTCTTTCTCCACATACACTCAGCTTTTCTGCACTGTTTTTTCATCATCTTTACCGATGTTGACCTTGACCAAGGTGCTTTCTGTCTGCCAGTTCTCTTCCTGACTTTAACAGGAGCAATGTCATCTATTACATTCACATAACATAAACTTTAGAGTTAAACAAGTCAAGGAGAAAATCAACAGAGTCTGCAGATATACTTGGTGCTAGCGATATGGCCTTCATAAACTGCTCAGTAGTGTTCTTATTTATGCATCACTTTCTGCCAGAGACAGATCTATTTTTTCATAAATGGAAAAATAGTAGAGCAGGTCACAAAATTTGAGGTATTTAGGCCGAATTATTGACAATAACTGAATTTTAACAGAAATGTAGAGGCTGTTCATAAGAAGGCAAGTCAGTCTCCTCTGCCAGTTGAGAAGTTTTAATGTTAGTACACAGACTTTAAACATAGCATTTAGATTATTAATAGTGAGTGTTCTCACATATAATATTGTTTCATGGTTTGGTAACACAACACCTAAACAGAAGAACATTTTTTGCAAATTATCAATCAGGGAAATAAGATAACTGATCACAAACAACATTCGCTGCATATTTTATTTGACTCAGCAATTGCAATCTTTAAAGATAACACACATCCCCTTCATTTAGCTTTTGAAATGTTACCATTAAGACGCAGGTTTAAAATTCCTAGAGCCCAAAGAAATTCTTTTAAGAAGTCATTCAACCCAATTGCAGTTGTTGTAATAAATCGGGTCACTGTTTAATGTGAATGGTGCAGTTGTTAAGAATAATCTAAATATGTATGGGGCTAATATGTTTTTAATTCATGTTGTTGTCTTGAGGGTTGCTACTATGTGACTGTTGTATGTATGTTACCAGTGTTAAAGACACATTTCAAAGTAGAATGTAAAATGTTTAAAAAAAACTAAAAAAAAAACTGCGTGCATCACTTTATCTTCAGATAACAAAAATACAAGTCTTCCATAAAGTCAGAAATGTCTTAAGATTGTATCTTAAATACAATCACAGAACTTCTGTGTCGGTCACACCATTTTTGCTGCTTAAACAGGAAACTTGTTTCATAATTAACGAACTTTGCAACATTGACAGTTATTAGAATAAATTGAATCGAATATTGATACTGCTATTCACCTTGCAGCTGACTTTTTTCCACAATTGATAAGCTTTTCAACAGCAAATATGTTGCAGCAATTGTTCATTCATTAATTTTCCTTCAACTTAGTCCCTTAACTTATCCAGCATATGTTTTACACAGCAGATGCCCTTCCAGCTGCAACCCAGAACTGGGAAACATCCATACACACTCATATACACTATGGCAAATTTAGTTTATTCAATTCACCTGTAGCGCATGTCTTTTAGACTGTGGGGGAAACCGGAGCTCCCGGAGGAAACCAACACGAACACAGGACGAGCATGCAAACTTCACACAGAATTGCCAACTGAACTTGGACTCGAACCAGTGACCTTCTTGCTGTGAGGCGACAGTACTAACCACTGAGCCATTGTGTTGCCCTTTGTTAGGTTGTTTCATCTCAAATTTGTGTAAAATATGGACAAACCCACCCATTGGGTAAATATATTTAAAATTGTAATAAAAACAGCACTCGGGTTTGTCCATATTTCACAAATTTTTGGGATGAAATGACACATTTTTTATTATTATAAGTTTCTGTATTTAATAAGTGCTATATAGATAAAGATGACTTATACTCAACACTAAAGGTTTAATCAATTTAGAGTACAAACATTTTGTGGAAAAGGTGGAAATGTTAAATATTTATTCTGCAACACCAATGCTAGGTTGTTTCAATCCACATTTGAGTAAAATGTGGGCAAACCCAACCAATGGTTTAAGTTTTGGGTGTATAGACAACCAGAGGTTAAAGAGTAGGGTTGATTTATAAGCTCAAAGGGCAGACTACAATTGCCTTAACCTCTTAACACCACCTGGGTTCCCTTTAGGCAAGTTCTTACAAAAATCTAAACAAGTATTTTGCAAAGAGCTGCACAATTTGGATATCAAACTTTATTTCTGATTCAACATTAAAGCTTTTGTTTCTTTTCTATATTAACAGTCAGTGTTTGTGTACATTTGACAGAATATGTTTGCACAGTCATTTTTGTGTTTGGTTGTTTGTTTAAGATTCTTTCTTTCTCCCTGCCAGGGGTTTTTCCATCAGCGGATCTTTAGACAGAAACAGATGCTCCAAACCTCCACAGCCAGAGACTTTAGGAGAAAATACACAACTATAAGATTTCAGAGAAATATTTATGTCTCTTTTTTTGTGTAATTGCTTGTTTATTTGTTTCTCCTTTCACTCTGCCCACTCTTTATTGACCCAAAATGATGAACAATACACAAAGATGGCGAATAAATGTAAATTTTAATATGAAATTAAGTCCACAGATTAGCAATTTGTGGTTTTGAAGGCTGTCAGACTGAAACAAAATGGGTCAAAGAGTTATTTTGGCACCATTAAAAAAAAAAAAAACAGCAAAATGATGAAAGAAGTCAAAGGGAACATTTATAAGAATGCTGAATGAATGCCATATATGAAAACCTTAAAAATGACTGAAGAACTGACTAAACCCTCTCACTCTTGACAAAAACTCCAACATGATCTTTAAAAAGCTAGAATTTATGGCAGGTCTGGAAAGTGCTTGAACTTATAATGTCAGAAAAAAAGCCTTGAGCTATGGAAACAGAGCAGTAAGCAATGGAGCCGGGAGCATTAATATAAGTAATATGTTTTTGAGGAGTCATCTTCACCCCATTTCCTGCTTCTGATGGCTCATGATTGGATAAGGCCAAATAAGCCTTAAACCTACAATTACCTGTTAACGATGGTATGAAACTGTGCAGCCATATAGTGACCATAAAGCTACGGTGTAAAACCTGGCTCACACTATGCGATTTTGTAATAATCCTAAACAACTGAAGCATGTCACACTGAAAGATCTCACTTGTCATAATGTGAATGATAATCAAGATGTGGAAAACATGGATACGCTAGTAAACTTACCCTGGAGTTTGACATCTTCCATTGGTGACACATTCAGTAACCTGCATCCTGAAATGATACCTCACAGCAAACATAAACAATCCGTAGCTTTACTTTTGCTCACAACATGCCTTAATAATAAAACCAGGAAAAGAGCTGTTTTGACATTTTCCCAAAGCTGTTTGAAAATGACGCGGTGATTGCGTCATCATATCCGCCGCTCCTATAGGTTATTTTCAATCACGTGGTTTTGGTGACGTGCAAAATTCAGATGGAGGGCAGGAAGTAAAAAACTGAATGGGAGACATGTAAGATCAACAAACGTTTACTGCTGCTGCACATAGACGTTCACGTTACGGTTCTTTATTTCACCAAAACACCAGTAAAGACATTGATTATTGCAAAACAAGATGGGGATTTCATTGCAGCGATTACATGGCAGGGTACATTATATATATTCTCCTGGATTTTGTATAAAGCCTGGTTTATACTTCTGCGTCAAGTGCGCGTAGCGGTGCATTTATACTTCTGCGCGCTGTTTCTGTTTCTCTGCAATACACTTCCAAAATGCTAGCTGGCAGTAGGTGTTTATGTTTCTCTGTGTCGAGTTTCTTCTGAGGTGTTTTTTTTTTTAACACTTCCTTAATGTGCAAGTGGCTCAAATTTGCTCATTTTGAGGCGGGAACCGGCAGACGTGCAACAACTTTAATCATAAGATAAACACAAAACATAAGTCCCCTTCACGGGACTCCACACATGTAAACACTCGCTGCATCGGGCGCGCAGCTCTCACCTCCGCCTACACTCGTCAGCGCTACCAAGCTGACCAATCACAGAGCTTGCGCTACGCGTACGTGTTACATTTTTTGAGAGGTGCACGTCAACGTCGCCGACGGTTACGACGAGGGGCTATGCATCCAGGTGTAGGCTGCGCCATATACTGTGCGCTTGACACAGAAGTATAAATCTGCCTTAAGTGTGGTGGTGCTTGCATCGGATTTTTATATAACACTTGAACATACAGTATCTATACACATACAGTAGCTAGACCCGTATACAATCTTTATTGGTGCTGTCAATCTAAATCGTGTTAAAAAAAATCTTGTAGTAGAATCACTTCCTGCCCTCCATCTGAATTTTGCACGTCATCAATGACCTATAGGTTGTTGCTTTGATGGTCATCTGCAGAATAGTGTATGAACTCTTTCGACAATGCCAGAACTTCATTGAAGGGAAGATTTCATCACCTTGGAATTATAAGGTTCTATCTGCGTTCTGAATGATTTTGACATTCCATTCCAAAGTTTTTGCATTCCATATAGCAAACAGTGCGTGTCTAACATTTGTTTTTTAAATAAAACGTCTTAAAATGTAAACAACTTCTAAAAAAATATCCCATAATGTAAATAAGTTGCCATTTAATAAGAATATGTCAATAACTCAATTTTGACAAAAATGTCAGTAAGTTATAATTTGACGATTTATTGCTATGAAGGTGACGATTTATTGCTATGGCCATTAAGTGGCTGTAAACATGTTTTAAACAACTATTGAATAATAAACTTTAAGTTGTTGCTTGTGTGGTATAAGTCAAATGCTTATCTTTTTACTTTTACATTGCTTATTGTTATTCTTAGGCTTGTGTATAAATTGTTGAGGTCTGTGATTATTTATGTGATATACACTCATTAACCACTATGAGGTAAACCTGTTCAAAAAACCTTGTTGATGATACCAGAGGTCAGAGTAGAGTGTTCGAACTGGTTCAAGCTGACACAAATACACAAAATGACACTGGCCTGCTGAAAACCATTTCCAAACACACTATGCATCAAATCTTGAAGCAGGTGCGCTACAGTAGCTAAAATTTCACTAATGCTGCTCTTGTCAGCTAACAACAGCAAGTTGAGGAAATACTTTGTACATAAACCGGACAAAAGAGGATAAAAAAAAAAGCTTGCCTGGGGTGATGAGTCTTGTTTTCTGTTTCCAGTTTCATATGGTAAGGTCAGAATTTAGTGTAAACAACATGAAAGCATGGATCCATCCTGCCTTGCACGAACAGTTCAGGCTGATGGAGGTATAAAGGTGTCATTGATATTTTCCTGAAACACTTTGGGCTACTTTAAACTGAGTGTCTTTAAAACACCAGACTATCTGAGTATTGTTATTAAGGGTCCATCTTTTTATGATGAGTGTTCCTGTGATTACTACTTTAGCAGGACAGCACAACATGTCACAAAGTCATCTCAAACTGGTTTCTTAAACATGATGATGAGTTTGTTATACTATAAACAATATAGTATATGATGTCAGCACCGTCAGAATGAGGCAAACCTCATTAAAGCTTCATGGATTAGTCTTTGGAACATTGTAATTTTCCAGCTTCTTCATCCTTTCAAAAACCAAGAGGGTTTCTGTCTTAAAGAAATTTGAAAGGTCATACACAGACTTGACAATAATCCAAGAAGCACTGAAGCTATTCGGAGGGTGGCCTCGAGAAGTGTCTCACTTATGCTGTCCAGTCCCTCTAAATACGTCAGTGCTGAGATGAGGCTATGCTTTGATCATAGCAAAATGGCCTTCTGTCCATCCAGCATCCATTCATCTTCCATACTCTGTAGGGATTGTTGGAATATGTCCCAGCATATCTCGGGCCAGGGAAACACCCTGGACAGGTGGTCAATCCATCACAGGTCCAGCAGTGATCGGATGTTCTGATATATGAGGAACATCTTGCTTATTGTCCAGGGAGAACAGCCATGTGTTGTTCAGATCCATTTGAGCTTACACAATAAACAAAGTTAGCAAATAACTTTCCTTTTGCAGCTGATTGGTCTTAGCTGATGTCATTTTCACAACTCACAGCTTTAAAAACTGTTTTATGAAGTTCTTTCCTACTGAACGTTTTTCCGGGAAGGTGTTTCATCAGCTGAACAATTAGTAGCGTATGCTGTTAAACAATACTGTACTTTCATCCCTCACAGCCTTGCAGATGACTTGACTAAAGCATTGTTTAACTTTTGACCTTATAATAATGTTTCTAAAGTTTTATCAGAGGTTGAATAACTACATTTTAACTAGATGAATTGCTAGATGCTGTGGCTACCAGCATTGCTTCACAAATCAAAAAGGCACCTAAAATCATGCTTGCAACTTTTGGTGAGTGACTATGTGCACACAGCCCTGTCCTTTTTTTTGCCAGCAGAACCATGAATATAGACATTCCAATGAACAGAACAGTGTGATTTGCTTTAAGCAAAGGCCCTTTAAGGCAAGTCATCGCTCGGCGACCATCTTTGAAACACCTCTCGGACAGCATGCTCGGCCATTCTGTTTGAATGGGGAAACATCAAATTCTGCAAAAGTACTTTTATGGCTCGTTTCCACTGAGTGGTACAGTATGGTACGGTTCGGGTCGGTACGGGTCACCTTTATCAAGCTTGCGTTTCCATTACAAAGGGTACCCTTTTGGTGGGCGTGGTGTACTACAGAGAGTTTCAGTCGACGTCATTCTCGCTCAAATAAATGTCTACAGTAAAGCTGTACAGTTCGTTCACATTATATGAGAAGCTCTTCTAACAAAACAGATGCTTTAAACATATTAATACTTGTTTATAAATGTTTATTACTAACATTTCTATGAACATGATTTGATTATAACTGCAGATCAATGACAGTGTTACAGCCTACTGTAACGTCTGCAATTATATAAAATAAATAAATAAATGCAACATATATGAACACATACAGACCCTTACAGTCTCCGATATGTTACTAATTACAGATAAACGACACAGCATACATTAAGTCCTTATTTGAGTTCGGGAATCCTTGTAATCCTGTCGGGCTTCTCCTTTTTTTCCGCGCTTCACTCTCGCGTTTGTCCTTTTCTTTCTGAATGGATCAGATGTCGAAGACGCTTCATTAATCACACACGCACGTTATTATTATCAGCTCAAGAAGTTTGTTATATCAAATCTAGACGCGAACGCGAGCTCCCTGGAGAAAGCGAAAAACCGCTCGCACTTTTAGACGGCCTCATAAAACAACAACAGGACACGGCAGATTCTTGGCTTTGTGGCTGTTCATCAAGACAACGACAAGGTTTGTTTTGAGCCCGGGTCATCCATGTATCGTTATTATATGCATATAGTTGTCTCGGCTGTGCATTTAAAAACATGGCGGCTCCATTGTTTTGATTCTGGCTAGCTCCACGAGATCGTGATGTATCTCTGTAAACCAATCAGCGTTCAGCTGCGCGTGTAGCTCCACCTTTGGGTACCCTTTTTCGTCTTTGGTACCCTTTCGAAAGGGTGCCGAAAAAGTGGTACGGTACGGATCGGTTCGGTACGCTTTTGACAGTGGAAACGGCCATAAAAGCGTACCGACCCGTACCGACCCGTACCGTACCACTCAGTGGAAACGGGCCTTTAGTCAAACAGGAAACATCAAATTCTGCAAAACTACTTTTAGCCAAAATTACGATTACATTACATATTATGAAAAAACAATACAATTAAAGAACAACTGTCTATTTAGTTTCATTTCTAAATGTTCGTATCACACAAAATCTGCAGAAACTCACAAAGAATTGTCATCCTATAGCGATCGCTGATTGGCTCCTGTACTAGAAGGCAGGCTTTATTCGCCATATAGCGATCGCTGATTGGCTTCTGCACTAGAAGGCGAGGCTTTATTCACCATATTGACTGTTACACTTTTCCCTATTCAAAAGCATACGGGTGACACGTCTTGTGTATTCTTTGATTTAAGGCACACATCACATGTTGTTTTCATAGCAATTATTTAGCCATAAGCCAACTGTGAGAAGATACTATTGAATCAACACCAACATGAATGCCATGGTAGATCCATGGGGAAGTGCAACAATAGTTTAACAACTTCTCCGTGTGAACGCAGAAGGAAAGGTGCCGGAAAGAACGCGCTCACAATTAGAACGCACTGACGTGAGACGTCTACTCCAGCCAATCAGAACATTCAGACACATTCACATCCACGCTGTTTATGCCTTTTGAACATTTTTCCAGACACATTTAGCTGCTAGATGTTAGTCAGATTCTATGTTCCTTCTTAATGCCAACTGTGTAAAAAATTATCAATAAAATGGTTAATGATAAACCATTGTTTGTTTACCTTCAAGCTCTGCTTCAGTTGCTTGACGCGTGTGCATGTGAACAAATGCTCTGGTGAGCACCATGTACATCTCAACATGCAAAAGTGTTCCTCCATGTTTTCATCAAAGTTGTTCTTAATATTTATGCTTCCACAGAATTTGTAATGTAGTCAAATGTGGAAATATTTAGCTGCAGCTCACACTTCTGCCTTTGAATGTTTCTGGGACAAAGCAGGTGCATGAATGCTAAAGCTTTAAATAAAAGTGAAACAATCAACAAAAGCCTGACACCTTTTTTGTTTACAAATACAAGCGCAGCCGTTAAGAGGTCATTTCTTGTTATTTATTTTGGCATGGATGTGTGAACTGAAAAAAATCCAGAATGTCCTTGCCTGTGTGAACAGTGCTTTTTTGAATTTACCCGTAAAGTCATTCTGGAAATTTTCTGAATATTTACCAGTATCACTTTGTGAAAGGGGCTTTTGTGATCTCTATCTTAAATATAACTATAACTAGTTCTTAAATTTGTCATATTTTGCAGAAATGATCAAATAATATCTTTAAAGTCCACTGTAAAAACTTTGGCATTGAATGTCACATCAGAATTGTCTACTAATAATAGTACTTCATCTATTCGAGTTTAGGCGACGCAGTGGCACAGCAAGAAGGTCGCTGATTTGAGCCTCGGCTGGGTCAGTTGGCGTTTCTGTGCGGAGTTTGCATGTTTTCTCTGCGTTTGCGTGGGTTTCCTCCGGGTGCTCTGGTTTCCCCCACAGTCCAAAAACATGCGGTATAGGTGAATTGGGTAGGCTAAATTGTCCGTAGAGTATGAGTGTGAATGAGTGTGTATGGATGTTTCCCAGAGATGGGTTGCGGCTGGAAGGGCATCCGCTGCGTAAAACATGTGCTGGATAAGTTGGCGGTTCATTCCACTGTGGCGACTCCAGATCAATAAAGGAACTAAGCTGAAAAGAAAATGAATGAATGAATGAATATTCGAGTTTATTAATAAAAATACTAACAAAACTATTCATGTATTTACACATGAAGTACAACTTATTTTGACTCATTAAATTGTCTATTTACAATATAATGTGTGATAGTAATTATATTGTGGCTATTTTTGCTTTCAACTGTTTTTCAAAACCTGATGTTGAGGAGCGGCACAATGGCTCAGTGGTTAGCACTGACGCCTCACAGCAAGAAGGTCACTGGTTCAAAACCCGGCTGGGCCAGTTGGCATTTTTGTGTGGAGTTTGCATGTTTCTCCCAGTGTTCGCGTGGGTTTCTTCCGGGTGCTCCGGTTACCCCCACAGTTCAAAGACATGCAGTACAGGTGAATTGAATAAACTAAATTGTCCGTAGTGTGTGTGAATGAGTGTTTATCAGAATTTCTCAATACTGGGTTGCGGCTGAAAGGGCATCCATTGCGTAAAACATGCTAGAATAGTTGGCGGTTCATTATGCTGTGGTGACCTCTGAAATAAAGACTAATCTGAAGGAAACTGAATGAATGAATGAATGAATGAATGAATGAATGAATGAACATGGTGTTGTGAAATGATCTTTGCATTTTTTCAGTTATTTTTGGAGTATTTGTCCCACACTGGGACTAGCCCAAGAGGAATATATTTGCAATTAAACATTTTTGATGAAGTTACTGTAATGTGCATGAAATGATAAAGTGCTAAAACCCATGCTGCAATCATTATGTAATGAAAAGAAGGGGGAGGGGGGAGAGGGGAGGGGGGGTGATTATATTTCCAAAGACTTCTGGAACATGTTTAGTTTGTGCCACAATGGGCTTAAATTGTCAAACTTTAATTTTTAACAGCTGTTCAAATCTCCAGAGATGACTGGGATGTTTACAATTACTGTGATTACTCTTTAATTAAAAGTAATTATTAGTGTGGATTAACACGATGACAGTTTATGATGAGCAGTTGGTGATGATCCAGAACAGGTGGAGATGATCTGCTGGTGAAAATCAAGAGAAGCAGACTAAGCTCTTGTGGCCTTCTCTTCTTCTTTTTTGATTTATATTTCAGGAGGTGTTGGCATGTTCAAAGAGACCTGTTCAGTCACACTGCGTTCTGAAGATTCAGCTCAGGATATTATTTAATGCAGGGTTATTAATAAGCCATTATGCTGTATATTACTTTGGAAGTTCTGTTGCCGTGGGGCTATAAGTGAATGAGAACGACTTTTATATTTTTCCATGTAGATTATGACTTGACTGACACTTAATGAGCTTTCAAGGTGTTATTTCTGTATGGAATTTTTGCAAATTTAATGACATCGCACCACAGCCAGGAACCGGGAGAAGAAAAAAAAAACATATTCGTCCATATATGCATTTGGTTATTGTATTGTACAATAAATTGTGCATGAGTTCTTTGCCATATGCTATTATCATTCATCCATATCTAGATACATATGGCGGATGTTTTTTTAAATCTTTTCTACAAATGTAAGGTTGCATGCTAGCATTGTGCTAATCTCAGTTTTGTTTCAGTTTTGTGTCAGTTCTTCTGTCTCTCCATCACTCCTCTCCTTCTCCCATCGCAGCTCTATCTTGTTGGCCGCAATGTTTGTCTCCTTGTGTCGAAGCACACATGATGATAATTCTGGCACGGGGACGCATCCCAATGGAAAGCATTAAAATATAATTCAAGTCTGACGACCGTGCAAGGATGCGGATAAGATGAATGTCTCTGCTACGCAACTGTCTGTCTGTCCAGATGTTTTCTCTGTCTTTTTTCGCTGCGTCTGTTTTTCTCTGCAGTCCATCTGAGCAGTATAAGAGGTATTGCTGAACTGCAGGATCTCCAGAGGAGAGTGGTTTTATCATTAGGTGATGCAAGAGGGAGGGAGAGAGACAATGGACAATGTTATCTGGTTTGATTCTCTCTCAGTTCTTTTAGAATGATTCTTTTTAGAGTCACTTCATTATGGATTCTTCATCATGTGAAGTTATACAAACTAATTTCGAGAGGAGCATGTGATATGATTAATCGTGACTGGTCTCCCATCCATAATCATTAGTAAGCCAATCGGATTAATCCAAACTCACTATAAATAGTCCATCTAGTATTATTTCCTTATCTTCGTTTTTTTTTTTTTTTTTTTACCAGGGGGTGCTCTCGAGAACTACCTGATCTCGTACCTCCTTACATGTTCATCAACCAGGCGTGAATTATTTTGAAAATTGATGAATAATAATTAAGCCTATCTGTTAATAAATATGGTACTATAATAATAATAATAATAGTAACAATAATAATAAAATAATTATTATTATTATTGTTACTATTATCAATTATTATTATTATTATTTATATTTTTAAATTAATAAACATTAATGATTGATTATTATTATTACATTATATTATTGCAGATAAGATTGATTGATTGATCGATTGATCGATCGATTGATAATCATTATTTGTGGTTCTGCATATCAGTTAATGGAAAAATTATTAATACATATGCAAAAGGCAATAGGTCAAGCAATAGGTCAAGACAGATTTATAATAATAATCATCATCATAATAGTAATAATAATAATGTTTGCCTTTCACATATGTATTATTATGCTTTTAAAATGTTACTCTGTATGTTTATTAACTGATAAACATTAACTGATGTGCAAAAACAAAAAAAAAAGTTTAATCAATCAATCAATCAATCAATCAATCAATCAATCAATCAGTCAATCAGTCAGTCAATCTTATGTGCAATAATAATAATTATAATACTATCATTAAAAAGTCTGAAGTGTTAAGGTTGACCAGCCACTGTTTTACAAAAGATTTTGGTACCACTTTATTTTGATGGTCCATTTGAGCCTTATAGACTGTCTGCTTCATATCTGTTGATACTGCTCCTTAAACAGACATTTAACTGACTATAAGAAACTGATACATGTCTGATACAAGTACATGTCAACTTACACTAACCCTAACCCCAACCTAACAGTCTACTTATAATCTAATGAGAATTAGTTGGCATGTGGATGCAATGTAACTTAAATTCAATAAATGGACAATCAGAATAAAGTGTGACCCAGATTTCTTATTCTCTCTTTAACATTAAACAAAAATGTAATCACTTTTAAAAAGAGCATCTGCAATGCTCCAAAACAAAAAGATAAAGAGAGAAGGTCAGACCTGATCAGTGATAGTGTTATTAAAAGGCTAGCTCTGATGTCACAAACTCCAACAAACATGAAGACGGGAAACTCTTTGTCTTTCATCACAGCGAGTTTCTCCTTTCATTCAGCAATCAGCACCATGTGAATGAGCTCACAAGATCTGCAGTACAGATACTCCTGTAATTGTTACACTGTTCTTTGCACTCTAGGGTTTCACCACTGCAAACATCTATTCAGGAATGAAGAGCAACCTTGGAGAGCGGTGTGAATTCTTCCACAATAACACAAATATTCCACCTGCGGTGTGTTTGAGCCACGGCCAGGCCCACCGTCAGCCCCTCATCTGTTTTATTTCTCAGACAGAAGAGGAGGAGAGGACCTGTGGAGTTTTCCATAATGCCATCTGAGGAACCAGGAGGAGCTCTGTGTTCTACAACTGCCTGTCATTTTACCATACAGAGACTTCATGCATCAAAAGAGAAGAAAAGCTGACCTAGACTAAAGCCAGAAGGGTGACCATCAACCGGTTCCAAACTATTAAGAGTTTCTTTTTTTCTGTTGAACTAAAAAGAAGATATTTTGAAGAAATTATGGATCAGTAGCCAATAGCTGTTTCCATCCACCTATTTTTATGAATCTTTTACACTGTTGCAAAAGTTCGAAATGCCAACATGAGCATAAAATACATATTTAGTATTAGTGGATCGACTATATAGTGCAACTGAAATGCAAAATCCGTCATCAAAGTAGTTTGGTCCTCCTAGAACTGTCTTCAGTGCCAAGTTATGACTGCGTTCAGTACTTTTCGTCTTCTGAGGCACAAGTAGTTTATTATATTGGCCCACAGTGGCTTTTCTTACCTTAGCAAATTCCCTTTTTGTTTTCGATATTTGGCGCCTGTTTATCAGGACGTGGTGATTTTGTTCAGTGGATGGAAACGGGGCTTAATTAGCAAATGTTTTATGCAATTTCTCAGTTTTGAAAAAGTCTAATTCACATCACTGGGTTGAAAAAAAAACAATTGAAGTGTATACAACAAAAAATACTATGGAAGTCAATAGCTAACATTTTGTGTGGTTTATTTATAAACTAATTTTGTGAGGAACATGTGCTTATGATTGACCACGGCTGGTCCTGCGTTAGCTAACACATAATTTACCAATCAGATGATTCCTAAGTCACTATAAAGAACCAACCACTATAAAGTGTTTCTTACCTCAGTTATCATCGTCTTGAGGAATCCCCCCTTCCATGCCTACTAATTCCCTTTTCCTAGATAGGGCGGCATGCCGGCCCAGTGGTTAGCAAGCATATCAATTGTTCAAGTCCTTAACAGGCAAGTCAACGTTTCTGTGCAGAGTTTACATGTTCTCCCCATGTTCTCATGGATTTCCCCAAGGTTCCCTGGTTTCCTCCCACCGTCCGAAGACAAGTGACATAAGTGAATTGACCAAACCAAATTGGTACCATAGATGAACTCTTAGTCAGCAATATATCTCTCCATAGCAATTCCTAACTCGTCATTAGCCATAAAAAAGCAGGGGAGTTCTCGAGACCTACAGTACCTGAGTTTAAACTCCTCTCTTGCCCTGCAAACGTGGGAAGACCTGGGCTCGAGGATCTTTTGATCTCCCAAGACAGCATGCCAAACATGCTTTATTATTAATAATCAGCTAAGTGTGATCTCTTTAACATACATAAAAAAATAAATAAATAAATAAAAATAATATATATATTTCTTCTTTTGTGTTCAACAGAACAGAAAAAATCAAACAGGTTTTGATCAAGTGGAAGGTAAGTAACTGTAGATTGAATTTTCTTTGTTTGGTTGAACTGTCCCTTTAAATCATCTGATAGATTGAGAAAGTTAAGTAAATATTTTTTCTTTTTTATATATAAACAGTTAAATGGTGTTAATCTGTTTTGGATTCCTAGTTCAAGAAAGAAAACACTGAACAATAACACATTTCCTCAACTTGACTATAAAAAACAATCATTGGCGTGGGATTTTAAAATCTATCTCAGGTGTAAGCAATTTGCACAAAGACTGAATAGTTATTGTTATATGTCATGGTTAAGCAATGAGGATTTTGCCTGTCAATGGGAATTGCACTTTTAAACATCTCTATCTAGATCCATATGGCATCCAGTGGTTTCTAAGCCTGACATTAATTTTCCACACTGATCGGAATCAGAATAAAATACACATGGTAATGAAACTCAAGAGTACCTTATGATAGTCCAGGCTTGGGTCTGGTACCATTCAATCTCTAATTTCATTTTTTCCCTAACTTCCCAGTGTACATCAGAGGCGATTCTAGCATTTTATTAATGGGCTGCCGCACAGGGGCACTAAGAACCAATCAGGGTTGTGGGGATGATTGGAGGGGGCACTAAAAAGTAAACTTTTTATATGTAATAGCCATATCCTCATTTAATAGTCATATTTTCAGTTGTTTATGGATATTACAAAAAAAAATAATAATAATGTAATGCAAAAAGAGTTAATTCATTCAGCACAAACAGGTTTTAAAACATCTTAAATTTCCACCAGGATACTAACATTATTGAATACTGAAGTAGACTTGTTTGGGAAAATGATTGTGCCTTCAGCGTCAATCTTTAAAACAACTGGAAAAAATGATTATTTTAAATGGTGCTGGTTAATTACAACTGAATAGCTAAATGGTATGTTTTTAACATGCATTAGCAATTTTGTATATATTGGACTATAATCATTAATACTTGCACAAGGGGGGCATGACATAAGTACATTTTTTAGACTTTTTTTCCTAATTTAATTTTGGGAAATTTATTTAGGATCCAAGTTTTTACTTCCTTGTTTTGGTAGTGTAAGCTTTGGCACATACTACATCCTCATCATTATGTTGCTTAGTTATGTGCCCTGTCAATAATCTCGAAACATCATCCACATTTCTTTCATTTTTAAATATCTAACGTACCTTATTGGAGTAGCAGCAGGAGGTTAATCTGCCATTTGCGAGTCTTTCATGCAGAGAAATATGTTTAATGCAGCAGATGCCCTTCCAACTGCAACCCTCACTGGGAAGCATCCATAAACACTCACTAACACACATACACTATGGACAATTTTGCCTACCTAATTCACCTAGAGCGCAGGTCTTTGAACTTGTGGGGGAAACCGGACCACCCATGGAAACCCATGCGAACATGGGAAGAACATGTAAACTCCACACAGAAACGCCAACTGACCCAGGCGAGGCTCGAACCAGTGTCCTTCTTGCTGTGAGGCAAATGTGCTACCCACTGCGCCACCGTGCAGTATTTTCCAAACATATGTTGATATAAGTTCACATTGTTGTTGTAGATGAAATATTAAGATATTAAGGATAGATATTAATTAACAGTCATTCAAACAACTGAAGCCTCTCTACTTGACGGTTGGTCTCGCATGTCTGCCATGTTTGTAGTTTGTTTACACTTTTTTCCCAAGCTTGTAGTTCTAAACAAATTCACGTCCAACATGCAATGTATTGTGGCCAATATTAGGGGTTTGAGTATGGACGGGTTGTTGCTAGATAGGATATGGTTGCGGCCGGAAGTTAACGAGAATTATTTATATTATTTATTAAATTTTCCATTTATTGTATTTTATTAACATCTACCCCCATCCCAACCCTAAACTCAATCGTCGCAGTAACGTAAAAACAGTAGTTATATCGAGTATTATTTATGCTATTTATTAAATTACCCAATACATTGTATTTATTAACGCCTACCCCCCACCCCAACCATAAACCCAACCCTCACAGTACTGTAAAAATATTAATTATTGTTATACAGTGTCATAAAAAATTCTGCTATTGATATACATATCACACTTCTGACTGGCTGCGTATCCGATCTAGAGTTTACAGTATGGATGCTTTTACACTTCGAATTTCTACCGAAAATAGTAAACCATCCGGGAACCTTAGGCATACTCTTTTCAACAATGGTTTGGGAAATAATTCTATTTTCAAATACTATTTATGATGTATAGTATGCGAATTGGGACGCAGCATCAGTTTCTATTTCCCATGTTTGTGACCATGGTAACCCATTGGTTCGCTGATTACATTCTCCTGTGTCTGGTTTAGTTACACGGACATAATCATTTGCTTTTATGCCCTCATACCTTCGGATCACTGCCAAATATTATGTGTGCACATTGAAAAGCTGTTGCATTTCCTTGCTTCTGTTCCAAGTTTTAGATGACCTTATTTGTTTAATTTTGTTTGTAAAAATTTTGTTTTGTTTAAAAATTGTAAACAGACCAATATCTTCTCATTCTTGCCAGTGAAATAGCAAAGTCAAAAAAACAACAACAAAAAAACAGTAAATGTGTTCTTTAAGCCAACAATATCTATCCTGTCTTTTAAAATAAATATTTAATACACTTCCCTGAACAAAATCTCCGCATGCAAGTGTGAGAAAGTCACGTTACTGTATTACTCACACTTCCTCTGAGACACAGAGACCCCAAATCAATTCATTATTTCAGCTGAATTGACAAGTTGTCGATTTCTGCTGTACAAAGACACTTTTGAGGATTTTAAAAAATGTATTACTACATACATATCTTCCTTAATGAAAAACAGACACTGTGGGCTTGTTTGTTATTATTTTCGTAAGCACCCTGAGTGTATTCTGATGGTTCTTGAAATTAAAAGAGGCGTAGCCACCACACAGTTTTGACGTGGCTGTAAACCTGTGACTTCATCTTTCTCTAAGTGTTTACTCTTGACGATTCTACCATGAAAACGTGGCCATTTTGGGATGTGTATACAAAGGGAACTGAGGAATTAAAGACAGACTATGATCAAACTCACACTCTTGAGCAGACTTGTCAAGCAGACGTACATGTTAAAGCCTAATTTGTTACGGTCTGAGTGCAATATTAATATCAGTCTGTTGATTTGCTTTTTAGGGACCATCTGACTAATCACTTTTCATCCAAAAATAATAAACTTGACTTGATCTGAAAATGTCAGGCAGCTCACTAGACACGCAAACTCAGATGTAGAGGTAAGGACAACTGATTATTTTGGCAGACGTTCGGGTTGATGTCATATGAAAGTGAACAATCCTGCATCAAAATCAAAAGATACTCAGACATTTTGTAATTGGTTGTGAGATCCTGTTATTTAATCCATCACTCCACCGCCAAATTCAAAGAGAAAAACATAAAAACACATTCAAAATGTGGCAATGGTTGAATAGAATATGAAAGAGCCAAAACAAAACAGAAATGAAAAAAATAAAATAATGCTAACAGAATAGGCTACTTTAATTTACTTTACTTTAAATTATACTATGCATATCACTTTTATTTGATCAAGCTCTTCTGCAATAGGATACTTTGAAACCATCAAATCCAGTTCATCAAATTCAGTCGGTGACTTATTTTGATGGGTAGCTGGAGTCCAGAGCACAGTCAAACTCAATGGGAAAGCAATGTGAAAGATTTTCTTTGTATGACGGTGTCAGTCAACTGATTTATAGCTGTAGTTAAGATGATGTAAAACTGAGCTTTAAGGTCTTGAGATCAAAGAAAAGAACAAGTGGAGCTAGAGGAGAAGGATTCCCCAGAGAGGACACACGAGCTGCTTGAATGATTACGAGCCAGTATAGTTTTGCTGGTGGTGGTTGCATTCATTACTATAGATTGTGAAAAGATAAAATATAACAAAAAAACAAAAACAAAAAACGATTGCTCTCAGATGTCAGCAATGAACAACTAGCCTTCACCCTGCAAAGTACAAAATGTTTTAAAAGTAAAATATAATGCTATCTTTACCGCCAACCTAATTTCACCAAGTAGACATTCCAATCAGCCAATCAGAATAGATAGATAGAGATATGCTTACCGTTTATGTTACCTTAAGAAATATGGTTAGGTTTATGCACTTCTACATGATTGTTATCTAACTATATTATTCCGCTCAGATTTTTGGAACAATTTACAGTTATGGTTGGGTTTAGGGGTAGGGAATGGGTATGCATTACATTTTTGGACAAAAATTATGTTCCAGGATCCACATTGATGTTAATCCAGAATCACTTGGCAAAATCATGACATGCCTACCTTAGTTATGCAGCTCTCGATATTCCTGGCAAAACCTGTTCATATAAAAAAATATAACTAAATAATAAAGATTTTAAAAAGTTAGGCTACTTAAGATAAATAGAGTACAGGCATGTGCCAAAAAAATTGAATATCTAGAAAAAGTCCAGTATTTCAATAATTTGTTTCATAAAGTAAAACTTGTGTGCTATATTAGTTCACTACACACAAAGTGAAATATTTCAAGCCTTCATTTGTTTCAATTTGAATGATTATGGATTAAAGATTAAAAATCCCAAATATTTCACAAAATTAGAATACTTCATGTGACAAATAAAAAAAATAATCTTAAACGCATGTTGGCCTTCTGAAATGTGTGTTAATGAACTGTATTATGTCCTCAGTACTTTGTTGGGCCTCATTTTGCACTAATTACAGCATCAAGGTGGCGTGGCATGGAGGCGATCAGCCTTTGACACAGATGAGGTGGTAGCCCAAGTTGCTTTGATATCAGCCTTCAGCTTGTCTGCATTTTCTCTGTTCCCTCATCTTCCTCCTGACAATAGCCCATAGATTTTCAATGGGGCCAGGTGATTCCTGGCCAATTAAGAACAGGGATACCATGGTCAGGTACTGGTAGCTTTGGCACCGTGTGCAGGTCACAAGTCCTGCCGGAAATTAAAATCATAATCTCCAAAAAGCTTGTCTGCAGCAGGAAGCATAAAGTTCTCTAAAACGTCCCGGTATAGAGCTGCGTTGACTGTGGACTTGATAAAAGACAATGGACCCACGCCAGCATATGACATGGCTCTCCAAACCATAACTGACTGTGGAAATTTCACACTGGACATTTCCAAATGAAATACAAAACTTGCTTTCAGAGGACTTGGGACCACTGGGCAACAGACCAGTATTTTTTCTCTTTACCCCAGCACAGACATTTCTAACATAATTTTTGGTTTGGGTGTGGCTTGACACATGGAATTCTACAGCTATAGCCCATGTCATGCAGACGATTGTATGTGATGGTTCTTGATGCTCTGACGCCTCAGTCACACTTGTTTGACAATCCTCTCAAGGCTGCGATTATACTTGTGCAGCTTTTCAGCCACATTTGTCCCTTCCTCTTAACACTCTATTAATATACTTAGATAGCCTACTACACTTTATGAGCATCCAGTTTCTGCACAACCTTCAAATCAGTAGTCTTTCCCTATGATTCTGAAGCCAACTAAGCCAG
>CAIGQZ010035027.1:13440942-13464185 GCA_903798205.1 Danio tinwini
TATATATTTATTATTATATATATATGTATATATATATATATATATAAATATATATAATAATAAATATATAAAAATAAATATATATATATATATATTTCACATCGGGTGAAATATAAACACGGGTGAAAGAGTTTAACAGTAAAAGCATCAGTCATTTCATCAGTGGGCTATCCGTCGTCAAACTCACGTTTGGTCGCTATAACAATTTTTCTTAGTGCAAGTGTTAATCTTCATCCGCACACTGGAAAAGCGACTCTCTATTCATCTTTCATCTGACATTAACCATTTGTCCGGATGTCACTTCCACAACTTGACAGAAGAAAAGGAGGAATTATATTATACGTGAGTATAACCAAACACCGAACATTTCTGAAATAAAAAATTGTTCGTTTTGCGCAGACAGCAGATTTGTCACGTGGAGACGT
This sequence comes from Danio tinwini, assembly GCA_903798205.1. Taxonomy (NCBI): domain Eukaryota; kingdom Metazoa; phylum Chordata; class Actinopteri; order Cypriniformes; family Danionidae; genus Danio; species Danio tinwini. Next base: position 13,441,368 of record CAIGQZ010035027.1, read on the forward strand.
CCGCGCAAGCATAAACAAATGGTGCTCTGTCAGACGGGTGGAGTGCTGCGTTTTATTTTATTTTAATTTTTTTCAGAATATGTAGCCTACAGGCGGACAGATGCTTATGTAACACTGTGCTTAATGTCAGTGTCCTACTGCTGGAGTCATTTCTGAAACCTTCAGACACAGTTTGGTTATTGCACGATCACGCAGAAGCACATATGAATATTATAGATTATATAAGTGTATACTGAAAAATTACATTTTATGTGGTTTCCAGAACGCAAGACTAGCTGGCTGGGAGAAATTGGCTGGACGCAGGAGCTGTGGGGCTATGCTCTTTTGTTTACATCTGTTCTGGTGAGTTATGACAGGTTTTCCATGTGGAGGCTAGGTGAGTCTGCGTTTTGGCAGGTTTGTTCCTAGCTGGAATGAAAAAAATAACTGGGAAATAACTGCAATGCAAGAGGGAGCAACCACTAAAAACTCCAGAAACGTATTACATCATGTCTCTGGTATTCTGGGTGATGAAAAACTGGTGAGTAATTTTCCTTTGATTGCTGGAGTTTGTGATACAGGTAGCAAAAAATAAAGGTAAAAACAAGAGGTAAACAAAGGAAACATTCAGTGAATCAGTGAAATGTTTGATAGTATCTGTTACAAGCTCTAATGAACAGATATAGCAACATATGTAACCAGATATTGCATTAATGCATTCCAGATCTACTGTATTTTTTCCAGTTCAGTGACTATTCATTTTTCATCACAATGGGGCCCTTTCTAAGCAAATTTCTATTTATAGCAGAACAAATTTGATTTTTATAACTATAATTGCATTTGTAAAGATTACTTTTGTATCAGTGTTGTTATTGTTAACTAAACCTGTTAAATTTCAATGTAGTATATTTAGTACAATGTAGTATATCTGTTTTTTAAAGGGAAGAATAGACCATTTTAATGTTGTCATGTCATTGGCCCTTAAACATTTCCTGCTTGTTATTGAACTATTTCATGACTGTAACAAGAGGCAATTCAATCATAACCTAACGTTAAAACAGCTTTCATAACATTATTTATCAATTTGTGGCTCTTTTTGGATTCTCAGAAGCTATAGAAATTAAAAATGTAAAACAGAAAATACGTTGGGACCATTGTTTTTGTTTACATTCCTCAAAATAGTCTATAAAGCCATATAAAGCCCCAAAAAAAACTTTATCAATGATTAAATTATATCTTAAATGGCAACTGACTGAAACTTGGTGTACCAAAATTAAAAAGCTAAAATAAAAAATAAACATTAGAAATATAATTGATAATAAAACTTAAAAAATATTAACTGAAAAGCCTAAAGCAATTGAAAGATTATTTTAATTCATTGAATTTAATAATGGATTTAAAAAAATATTACTTAACAATAAAACTTATATAATTAAAAAGAAAATATAACTGTTGAACTGCTGAAAAAAATCTTGCAGCTATCTAAAATGACAAACCACATTGCAGCATCCTAACTTTGTGATACTGGATTTTGCAATAAAGCCTCTCAGAAAATCATATATAATATAATAATATGATGGAGTTTAAAGAATAGTAATCAATATATAGTGCATTGTGTACTGTCTGCGTGCACCTCAATCTTAAGTTTTGTATTAAACATATAAATGTGCCTCTGTCTGTGTTCTGCAGGTTGTAACACATCAGACATGTGATGTAATGGACTTTTCAAAGTTCATCTAGCCCATTCCAAACTATGTTGTCAACAATGCTTTATTTTACAATCTTACACTCTCTCAAGGGTGCACAAAACACACCAGCACAACCTTTGACTGCTTTTAAACGGTTTTACAGCAGTGGGCCTTTTGCCCTTCACCACAGAGAGGCCAATACTGCTCACAAAGCCCTGCGGTTTTACGCATGACTAACTTGGGTGCCAAACATGGCATTATAGAGATTCATTTTAAATGATCAATCACACATACTGGGACCGGTGGTAGTTTTAAAACATTTAACTCCACTAGTTTGGCAGGCACTCCTAGTCTATGTAAATCTATGTTAAAAGTACACAGGGCACATATTAAACTTGCAGGCGCTAGAAAAACAGCAGAGCACAGATTTAAATGGGTTATCTGTCCTATATGAGACTTACAGAAAGCCAGAATCCCTCTCTTAGTCAATGAGTTCATGATGAGGACACAATCCTAATAATGTAGTAGCAGTATTGATTGTCACTGTAAAAAAGTGCTAAAGTCATTCTGTCATGTTCTGGATGGTGTAGTGTGGATACAAAACTCAAACTGGCCCTCGGCACAGTCTGCTGTAGTCTGGCTCTGGCTGATAGTCTTGCACAAATACTCTGAGAAAGACAACTGAAATTTAGACACATGTATATCATATTTGCATGTAAGGAAATTTCTAAAAACAGAACTTTAACCTCAACAAATATATATTTTAAATGTACTTTCATGAAAAAAAGCTCGATTTCAAAACAACATTACTTTGACATCAAGCATGACTTCAAAAAACAGGTCAAAAATATGAATCAATTTGATGTTAAAATCTTGATGTCCATTTGACATCCACACATTAATGCCCATTTGACCACCAAAATAACAACATAAAAAGTATTTTTATATGAAAAGGTTTTATTCATCTGAAAGCTTCAATTCCAAATTTACACTGGATTTTCATGTAAACTACCTGGATGTCAAAATGTTAGCAAATTGACATAAAAAACACGTCAAAACCTTTGGTGTGGTTTTTGATGCCAATGTTAGACGTCAAGGTAGTCAATCAATATCAAAGTTATTTGCTTTTTGATGTGTTTTTTTGTTGATATTTTTACATTAAAGATTCAAGAAACCCTTGAGTACTTTTTATTTTTATTTTTACAGATTTGTGTGTGTTGAGCATCAGTTAAGACAAGGTTAGCACCTGTCAGCTTTAATTGTGGGGAAAACTGGATAATTTTGAGCTTTTGTCAGCTAATATTATCTCTCTGATTTAAACATTTTTTAGGGCGAGACGTATCACAAATTTAAAATTGGTGACATATCGTGAATCTGCTAGTGGAGTGATGATGCTTCGGTTTCTCATTATTATTCATAGCAGAGTTTTCTTATCCTATGAGAAGACCCTGCTTCTTAATTATTTATGAGAGCATGTGCTTTCCAAAGGCAAGGCAGACCTGCCAGGCTGTGAGACCCATTGACTGAGTGAGACTGCGTCTGTGCATGGCACGGGTCGTGTTTGTTTCCATGGTCCACTGGGTTTGTTGTATGTTTTCACCCCGATGCTGTCAGGGCTGATACAGCAAAGCTGTTGGTTTGCAGCAAGCATTTTTATAAGGAGAACTGTACAAGACTTGGAGAATTGCAGACTTTGTCTTTTATCAGTTGAGTTCATTACCATTCAGACACATTGCCTATATCCGTGCTGCTGTGTTTGGCTATGTTTAAAATCTTCCAAATTACTGGCAGGGTTAATGGTTGGAATAGACAGGGCAAGAGATCTGCTGCACTGCTATCCACTGTGTCTGCATTCAGACCCAGGCATTCAGGAGGAGAGAAGTCCTCCTCATTTATCGTATAAACACGATTACCTTTATGATAATATAACAAATTGTAGTTATGTGTATATGAAATTACGACTAACATATCTAGCAAGTCATTAAATTACTGTTTATTTCTTTGCATTTTAACTTTGTAAACTGTAAATTCATGGGTCGTGTCACAGTTTGTGTCTCATTTTGTGAGGCAACTGACAACGGTTGTTCACTCCCCTCTTTTTCCCCTGCTCTGCCGGCCACGCCCACTCCTTCCTCTGTCCGCAGAGTTCCACGCCCATCTCGGAGCGTTTTTTGAAAAAATTCTGAGATAGACTTAAACCTAAAAAGATAAGTTTCATATCCCTTTAAGGTCCCTGCTAAGTCTTGGTTTCATTTGATTTATTTTTCTAATCAGATCTATTTTTAGTCCTTTTCCAGTACATACATTTTAGAGAATTCATTTATAATTTAATAATGTATCTCAGCTAAAATAGTGACTCAAACAGATCAATAAGTGATAAACTTGAAGCGATGGTGGATCATAAACATTATGGCATTTCTCCAGCAGGTTAATCTCTCTCTCTCTCTCTCTCTCTCTCTCTCTCTTTCATTGCTCTCTGTCCTGACTTTCTTTCGATGATTTAATCCTTTTAGTATGAGTGGTAACTTTTTCCAGCCCAAGTAGCGCATGACCTACTTTGCAAAGAGATGCACAAATAGCATGTGGAAAACAGTTTAGATCATGCTTTACTTTGCTTTAAATAGATACACTTGTATGCAGAATTTTAGGTAATTGTGTACCATGTTCATATATATGAAAATTGGGTTTGATTTTAGTGAACATAATTATTGGAAAAAAATTTACAATCATCAGTCAATCAAAAAGGGAAATAGAGAAAATCTGGATTAATAAACGTATTGTAAATCTTCAGGGTTGTTGAATTGTACCACATTACAAGGCAGCTGTAATTGCTTGGACAACTTCCTGGGTTTTGCCTACGGGCGTTAGGGTTTACAAAAGCATCTGGCCAAAACAAAAGAGAGAACACTGCATGTGTAGCCATTAATGAGATTGTTTAACAGAGTTAGATGCCTCACATCTGTGGCTCTCCACAAAATTAAAGGCTAATTATTTTTAATGCTTTAATTCCCAGTGAAGCTTAATTCAGCAGACCTTCATTACTGTTAAAGCTTTTTTAAGCGATACATGATTAATGGCAAATTATTATGCAAAATTCATCTTTGATGAGCATGTGACCTCATAGTTTTACAGTACCACAGATACACACACGTCTAAATTATTACAAAAAGGCCTGGTCATTCAGTAAAACTGGCATAATGTTTTAGTTTAGATTGCTGATGTCCTCTCTAAGTCCGCTAATGTTTTGAAAATGTTTTTTTTTTTTTACTCGCACTCAATTGAATTTCTTTATTCTGTTGAACACAAAACAAGATATTCTGAAGAATGTTGAAAAAAGCAGCCACTGATTACAAAAGTAGGAACAAATAAAAAAACTATGAAAGTCAATGGCTGTTTTCCCCCCTAACATTTTACTGTATATTTTGCTATCTATAAACAGATTTGGAACATGTGGAGGATGAGTAAAAATGATGGCTGAATTTTTCAAGATGTCCTCACTGTAGTCTGTAGCACGATGACGTATTGGATCAGGTCCAATACATAATGGACACTCTAACAGTTGAGTAAAGGGGTGGGGTAGGTGTAGACATTAATACCTGTAAGGGTTGAGTTTAGGCTTGGAGTAGGTGTAGTTTAAATGTGCAATTGAATCATTTATATGATCAATTCTCATTTCTAGCAACAACCGCTCTTGCATGTTTGTCCACTACATATTGGACCTGATCTAGTATGTCATTATGCTACAGGCTGGAGCGAGGACACACTTGAAATCTTGTAAGTTTTGAGTGAGCTAATCTTTATCTTTAGTGCTGTCCTTTCTTCTCATAGATATAAGTTCTCACTGGAGTAAAGCATGTGGCAATGTCGTGCGACAATCACAACAACAAGATCAGTGGCTTGCTTAAATTCCCCTCCTGTTCCCCAAACCCACGACATCATCCGTGTTTGTAAATATATTTGCTACAGGATATCGTTTCATTGCACGCCACTGCATGAAAGTTTAATAACTCTTGTAGAAACGATCTCTCTTTCTGCTGCTTCCTCTTTTAACATCTCTAGCAGATGTGTTTTTGCTTTCTCTTTATAACCCACATCAAACTCATTATGTGTTGCTCATATAGATGGATTGAAACATTCAGATTATCTTGTAAATAACAAAAATAATCTGTCAGATTCTTATTCAGTTTCTCATTGATTTCATATATTTGCTGGTATTTGTTTAATGAAATTGATGTTCTCATATGTTTTTGTCTGCTCTAAAAAATGACTGCTATAATACCAAATTTGGAAAAACACAGAAGAGATAATTATACATGTGGATTGGGAACAGAAGCCAAATAAAATATCAATGGGTTTAATTTAACGATAAGGAACTGCTGTACTTGCAGATAAGAAATTTGAGCTTTTTCTCTCTTGATTAGAATCCAGCTGATGCCAAAGTTAGACTTATTATAGTAGGCAAGCCAAATGGTGACAAACCTTAATAAAAATGCCAGAATATGTGTCTGAATGCCAGTCTTTGAGCAATTGTTATTTTTTTTTTATTGGAACGTATTCAGTCTTCTTTTTGTACAAATGATGGGAATAATAAATAAGAATGTAAAAAAATAAAATATAGAGTGCAATAAAATTTATAGGGAAAATAGGAGGAACGAGCTTTCTAGGTATTTGTAATTTTGGAAGTTATAGGCCTTTAAAAGTGTCAGAATAAAGGGTTATTGCTAAAACACCTCATCTGAAATAGATTTAGAAAAGGAGGATTAGTTATTAGCACCTATTATTATGTGGAAAGGCCACCACAGCTGCTTAACCACAAACACGAACATTTCAATCAGAAGTAATTCAACCAAACTTGACAATATGCTGGATACATAAAATGTATATTAAATGTCGACTGTAATATTTCCCTTTTTTTTACTTTGTAAATATATTGTGCACATAGTACATTTTTCAAAATGTTTTTTCAGAATTGTTGCAGTCTAAGGTCGTGTTTACACTGTCAGGTCTTGATGCCCAATTCCGATTTGTTGCCAATATCTGATTTTTTTGTCTGTCATTTACACGTTCTTTTAATTGTGACCCAAATCTGTGACCCATATCTGATTCATGTAAACACTTGCCATACAATTTACGATGTGGCGCATGTGTAAAGGCGGGTTCTAGCATCTGCACCACACTAACCACCATGGAAGAAAATGCCTTGCTTTTAACTCTGTGAAATATGAGAAGTTTGCCTAACTTTAAAATGATTTTGAGGCAGAGGAGGAGGTAAAGGGCCGCCATCGCATCTTGCGCCTATGGTTTAAATATGGTGTCCTCCACCATTCAGAGGAATTTGTGGGTTTATCTTGAACTGACTAATTTTCCTACAGGGCAAGAAGACAGGTAACTTTTGCCGTCGACCACTGACCACTTTCCTCTTCCCTGCATGTTTCCTCTGTTGTTATTGTTGTTGTTTTCCGCATCAGCGTCTCCACACTTGCTCCTCCTTCTACTTCATTAAACAGTGAAGTACCACATTGTCACAAGTTTAATAACGAACAAAACGGAATGCCTCAATACATTCGATCTGCCTGTTTACATGACTTGCATTTTCACATATCAGATTTATATCCGATTTATTTCCACATATGATGGAGACCTGAAACCAATCTCTGAATACCCAAATACATGCATTTTTTTCGTGTTTACACAGTCATAGAACAGATCCATGTCACATATGAGCAAAAAATTGGAATTGGGTCACATTTAACTGGCAGTGTAAATGGGGCCTAAGTCACCAAAGTGCATCTAATACCATTATATTATATTATATTATATTATATTATATTATATTATATTATTCATTTTTCTTCGGTTTAGTCTTAGAGGTTGCCACAGCGGAATGAACCGCCAACTATTCCAGCATATGTTTTACGCAGCGGATGCCCTTCCCTCCGCAACCCAGTATTGGGAAAAACACCCATACACACTCATTCACACACACTCATACACTACAGACAATTTAGTTTATTTAATCCACTTATACCCACATGAACATGCAATCTCCACACAGAAATGGAAACTGACCCTGCCGGGACTTGAACCAGCAACCTTCTTGCTGTGAGGTGACAGTGCCAACCACTAAGCCACCGTGTCACCTATATTATATTATGTTATATTATATTATATTATATTATATTATATTATTTATCTTGGGTGTGTAATGTAAGATCAAAAGGTTGTTTTCTCCATAGCACCTTTTATTCAATTTTTAACTGTTCCTGAGCAAATAAAAATATATATATTTTTCAGTCTGCCCTAATATGGGCAATACTTCCATGCCAACTTTTGTTCAAAAAGAGGGTAATACAAAAAATGTAAAAGTACAAAACCTCGGTAAGTTATATAAACAACAGCAAACATTACTCATAGGAAATTTGTTACATCATCTTTTTTTCCCCAGAAAATTCTTATTCATTTGATTTTGTGCTTTGATATTTAACTCACTAACAAAGGTCTTTCTCTGAAGCTATTGTATGATAAATATTCCAGGCAGAATGGCAAATGTGAAATAATTACTGTTACAGAACACATAGAAAAAATAATATAAAATAAAATAACTGTTAATAAACTCAGACACACATGCTGCAGTTTCCTCATATACAGACTGATTTTTCTTTTTAAAAAGTGCTTGATACTGAATATGTAGAAATATTAGTGTTACTCAAAGTACTATATTCCTTCCATCAGAAGTTTCTATATGATCTAAGTTTGTTCGTCACGGTGACCAATAGTTCACCTCTGATTGGCTGATTGGTTTAGGGAGAGAACACATGGTTTGTGATGTCCTGTGGAAATGTCCTCTTGGAGTTTCCCCCTGTTACCACTTTCCAGGGATTGGAACTCCACATTCATACCAGCCTACGAATGGATGAGGTGTGCGCCTGCCGATTGCCCCGAAATTCACTGGCTCTTGTCTGTAAGACCGATAATATCCTGAAATTCAAATAGAAGATCATGTTACAGTAAACATCCTGAAACTTTAGTAAAAGCAAATAAAGATTGGGATCAAAAATTCAGTGTTGGGCTTTTTCATGTTTTTCTGGAAACTGTGACTGTCAGTGTTGAACTAAAAAAAATCAGCTGGGGTGCCAGAAAAACAAGTAAAATAACAGGCATTAAATTACAGAAATTTACTGTAAAATAACGGCCGTTAAATTACAGTACATTTCTGTAATTTAATGGCTGTTATTTTACAGTGTGGGTAAGATACTTCAAAATAAGTAATTTATTATGAATAAATAGACAGAAAATAGATTTTAATTCTATAAATGTGACTTAGTTTTGTTAAAAAATTTAATACTTTATAAAAGAAACCTCATATGTATGAAAACAATTATTATTGTTTATTATTTATGTGCAATTATCCTGATGAATGTAACCATTGTTGAAAAATATAATTATTTTTCTAAATACATTTGTATTACAAACAGTTACAATTACTCTGCTTCTCTGAATTCATTTTTCCAGAACTGTTCAATTTATTAGTGTTTAAGGCAAGTATATATGTTATAAGTAACCAATGCCTGATTCACACAGGGCTTCAGCGTCAAAGCTTGACGGAGCACGTGTCTAAAGTTAGGGGTGATGCGATCATCATAGCAGCATCAGTCAATGAAATTTGTCTGCAGTCGGCTACTGTCTGAGCTGGGGTATGTGCATAAAGCAATCTGATTGGCTGACACTTCTGTTGGCGCTTGAAAGGTTGAGAAGTTCCCAACTTCTGCAGCGAGCAAAGCCACTGAAGCAGCACCAACGGATCCCACAATTCATTTCGGCAACGCTTGACGCTACCCATACAAAGTGAATAGGAGGTGTTGACGCTGACACCCCGTGTGAAAAGTGAATAGGAAGCGTTGTTGCTAACACCCCGTGTGAAAGGGCCGTAATTGAATTACCTTAAAATGAAAAGTAATCCCTTTACTTGACTTTTTCAGTGGATAAACAATTTAATTACGTTAACTATTTACTTTGTAACTAATTACACCCAACACTGGATACAGTATAATTTAACATAAAACATCTATTCACATTTTTTATTTAGGCTACATTAAATATTTCAAGTCTAAAAGACATTTATAAATGTAAAAAATTAAGATTTTATTACAAATAAATATTGGATATATTTGAGCATATAAGTAGGAGTCGCCAGATCCGATCACAAGATCAGAAATCGGGCCCAATCGCGCGGTTTTAAACTCAGAATCAGATGTTCAGAATCAGACGTTACCTCCCGTACAGGATTCGAATATATATGTATATATTTTTTCCTCATTATTTTATATATATCTATAGTTGTGCAGTGGCACAGACCTCTTTCTTTACTTCACACAGAAACAGCAACGTGTGCGGCATGACATCACTTTGTTGCAGACGCTATTGGTTAAATGCCGGCAAAGTAGAACACGGAAGCATCTGGAAGCGGAAAGCGCGAGTATGTCTGCGGTCTGGAGATATTATAAAGTTGATGACAACAACATAGCCATAGCAAACTGTGAGATATGTAAACTTGGCATTGCCTGCTGGGTATTTTAAGTTGAGGTGCTATTTGTTTTATATTAGTTTTTAAAAAAAATATTTACTGTTGCACTAAAGTATGTTCTTTTATTTTATTTATTACTTGATTGTTCAAGCTAACTCACACAAGTGCTCTGTTTGTTAACAGAGTTGTTGAATGTTAAAATTAGGTGAATTCAATAAAAAATAAGGAACATCCTGGATCTGTTTCTTCGCTCTTCTATATTCTTTTTTTATGTATTATAGAAGTATCAGATCAGGTTTCGGTAATGGTATATATTTAAAATCAAATGACTCGGACTCGAGGGCAAAAAACCCTGATCGGGACATCCCTAATTATTAGGATTTCTAAAGAATAATGTGAGACTGACGACTGGAGCAATGATGCAAAAAATTCAGCTTTAAATCACAGGAATCAGCTACATTTTAAACTACATTTACAATAGGAACACAGTTATTAAAATTGATAATGTTTTTATATATGCAACAAAATGCAGCGTTGGTAAACACAGTAGTCTTCTTTTACAAACATTAGAAAATCTTACTGATTTCACACTTTTAACCAGTAGTCTTACCTTGAGCTGTAGGCAGGTTGAGAGAAAGATTGTGTGGTCCCGTTCTTCCATCTAGATGGGAGTCCACAAACTGGCAGTGGTCCTCTCCATGGCCAAATGTATCAGCAAGGCTGTAGAATGTTTCTGAAATGGAAAACAGTCGTAGCTTGAGCGTCCCTCAGGACCCAAACCTCAGACAGTGCGTTGTGTTTAGCTGAGGGGAAACTGTGGTTTGGAATGGATGCTTCCGAGGCTTTTAGGCCAAACACTCCAAAAAACAGACTGCTTCATATTACAGGCACGCTAAGCATTAGATTCAAGTTTAAATGGCATCATGTTGTTTGAAAGGAAGGTCAGTACCTCTCAGTCCATCTGCCATGAAGATCTTGTAGCGCAGCGAGTTGCAGAGGACCACGCCAACAAACTTCCTGTACCAGGTGCGCTTGACAAACTGACTGCCTCTGCAAGAACTGTGGGCTTGGTTATACCTGAATGAGAATGGGATCCAGATGGGCTCCCCACCTAGAAAGGGAATGAATGTCAATTACATTTGGAAAATATAAATGCCAAAGGGAACAGTGATTCAGTGATTAAGAATGATCTGTTCTTGTGAGTGGTTGACCAATTGCTAACTAAGGTACATTTTAAAGAAATCTTCATCAAGAATACACAGGAGCAGTTCTATTTAGAACCATGTCATCACGAAGAGCCCTTTTATACTGAAATGTGCAACAACCAAGCAGCAGACTAACATATAAATGATTTTTTAGCAAACAATTTTGTGTTTAATAGACCTCTAATAGAAATTTCAACAGTCGTCTTGGCTAAAACAAGGCTAAATTTGTCAGTAAAAATCTAATCGACATCTAAGAATAAAAAACTAGACTAGTCGTCAAATAGACAGATTAGACAGACTTTATATGTGTAGTCATTCAATTCTGTCTATTTGATGACTAGTCTAGTTTTGGCCTATTCTTAGATGTCTATTTGATTTTCACAGACAGCCCAAATTTAGCCTTGTTTTAGCAAAGACGACTATGTTTAGACATCTATTCAACATCTTTTAAATACAAAAAATGCTTGACGGGCTCTTAAAATGTTTTTAAGTTACTGATAATCATTGATATTACAACTGGATTGCTAGCAGTATTTCTTTTATTTTGTTTAAAAGAAATTGTTAGCGTGATTAGCTCTATTCATTTAAAAACAAGATTTTAATGACATTTAGATAGGATTTAAAAAAATTACTTTTTATTGCATTAAAAACATAGCTCATAAAACAAGTTCATTGTTTATATTAGTCCCATTTAACACAGTAATTAACTCACATGTCCATTTTTAAGCTATATACAAGCACCCATTTTTTTCTTAAAATCAGTGTGAAACAGATATTAATTATACTGTTTGTATGTTGATGTACTTCCAACTGAAATGGATTTAGAGTTGAGGGCGGGACTTTCTTTTTGTGCATGATCAGTGCTTCCCACAGGTTTGAAATATACTTGCGGTGGTGGCCGGATCGACAAACAAAACATAATTTGGTTTTTAACACTATTTTTATTATTATCTGTTAAAAAAAAAACATTTTCAATGGGTTCAAGTAAAAAAAAAAGCCTGTTCAAATAAATAAAAAAAAAACCACCATTTTTCTTTTATGCTATTCAGAAGCCATGTGCACCCACTGACAGGTCAAATCTGCTTCTCTCTATGTTTATTTAGGTTCAGGTTGCATGACATTTTGTACAGTATTGCCAAAGCATTTTAGATATGTAAAAAATATGTAATATATTGACATCATCAAATTGATAAAGTATACAGCAAATGAGAAATAAATGACAGAAAAAAGGAATAAAAACAGACTATATCTCTAAAAAAATATATAATAATTATAAGAATAAAACATGTAAATTATTTAAATAAGGCAAATGAGTTGATTACCCATTTCTAATGGTGAAAAAATATGCTGCAGCCAATTTAGTTGTAATTTCATCCTTTGAAATTGAAATGAAAGAATTTATTATTTAATGTCTCTCTCGCTCACGCGGCTGTGCGCATAAAATTAACGACAGCTTAGAAAACTAAAGCAAAATCAAATCCTGGACATTTTAGTAGATTTAGAAACCCCGACCAGACGCAAAAATGTGCGGGTTTCTGTGGGTTTGCAGAGCATGTGAGATTACCTGTGGGAGTGTTGACAGTTCTCGCACACACAGAACGAGCAGTATGAAACAGGTAAAGGAAAGAAGATTTTCCACTACTTAACCGATCGCCGATGTTTGTTTATATTGGGTGGATTTAAAAAGTAAAAGTGTAAAAGGATGATATTAATAGTTAAAAAAAATGTGTCTCTAAAAATACTTGGGCGGCCGTTAATATACCTGGGCGGCCCACCCAAGTAAAGTCTATGTGTGGGAAGCACTGATGATTCACTCTTAGCAAACTAATGGCAAGAATATTGTGGCTGAAGCCGTCAAATTGACATCAACAGAGAAGGACGTGGAAGCAAAGGTGAAAGCAAATGGTCAGACTTTGAAGATCACAAAAAAAAAAAATTTCAGTGCATTAATTTGCACCAATTAATTGTTCCCTAAAGAATAACAAATTTGCGCTAGTAAAACAAACACTGTAAATTTTGATGTGATGGAGTTTAAAAGTTGACTTCAAATGTCTTTTTTTTGGGAGACCAGAATTTAAATAAATCCTTTAATAAATAGAATAACCTAAAATGTAGTGCTGTTTTTTTATTGCCCAAACAGCTTTTAACAAAATATAATAATCAAGGCTTTTGACTTTCATGGTATTGTACTTAACCCTGTCTGTTGACTGATTTTTATTTGAAGGACATTTTTACCAGGAAAATGAAAATAATGTGACATTTATGTAGCTCCTGAGAAAAAGTCTTCTGTTCTGGATAATTCCATTCTATAATACAGTTGTCGTTGTCATTTTCGTTCTGTTCATTTCATTACTCAGAGGAAAGCGCACAGCCCAATTTTACATAAACACCTATATCTCACTCGCAGCAGCATGGATCGACTCTTGTTGTTCAGTATAAGTAAGGTATTTCCAACATTTTTTTACTTGTAATCAAAGAAAGAAAAAATATTTAGCTGTAAGCGTACATTGGGTCTGAATCATGTTCAGTGTGTTGTTCGTTATGTGTGTGGGTGTAAGCAGGTAGTTGGTTGCAGTTTATTTAATGCCCACCGGTGTCACAAAAATTAAAGGTTTCTGATCTCTACATTGAGGACTTTTAGAATGACATAACGATTGTGTGTAATGACCTATCTCTTACCTGGTGGTCTTGCTATGAGCAGAGGGTCATCTAGATGAAAGAAAACAGAATTTTAATTTATATTGATATAGGGTTTTAAATCTGACAACTGACTTTATGTTCATTCAGACAAAGAAAGACTCACCGGACTCTGTGACGTATGTTAAAGTTTCACTAAATGGCCCCAGTCCAAAAATGTTCTTAGCTTGGACTCTGAAATAATACCTAAAAACAAGAATGTTTCAAATCAGTCATATTTAAAAGCATGGTTCGGTGTAATGAAGATTTGTGTGACAGAAAATTTTCTACATATACATTCATCTAAACTCTCTCTCCTAACTTAAAGGAGTAGTTCACTCAAAAATTGACATTGTTCGCTGACTAGTATTTTTCTAGATGGAAATTACTAAACCTGTTTAGTTACTAAAATTATTCAATATATCTTCTTACATGTTCAGTTGAAGACAGCAATGTGTGCACTGTGCAGGTTGGTAAGAATTTGAGGGTGAGTAAAAGATGAGTTACTGGTAATTTTTTGATGAACTATGCCTTTAATAATACAATGAGAGTGTGTAAAGAAAGACTATTTTTGTATCATATAAAAGAAAAAAAACTTTTAAAAAAGAAAATGAAAGTATTTTTTTTATACTGAAATCATGTGGTATAAAACAAAATAAAAATAATAGAAAATGAAAGTAAAAGTGGTTACAAAAATGAAAAATAGGAAGAAATGTAAAAGACAAAAATGAAAAAATGTGGGGAAAGTCAAGGAAAGAATAGAAAATGAAAGAAAAATGAAGAAGGAAATCAAAAAAGATCATCAAATAATGAAAATGAAAAAGGACAGAAAAAAAGTAAGGCAAAACGGGTAGGAAAATGAAAGGAAGCACAGTTAAAATGTGCATTAATAAAACATGCATGAGGAAAAGTTTTAAGAGTGAGCCCCTGGCAAAAAGAAAAGGCTGACAAAATTTAATGACAAGAAGAGGCTGCATGTCAGGGAGAGCGAGCTAGAAAATAACACATCAACATGGAATGTCTAATCTGACAAAATCTCTTTGTGACAAATACCAGACCACAACCACCCATTCTGCCCTGACTCTCTGGCACATCCTTTACCTCCGAGGATAAATTAGACGAGTAAAGAAATTAAAAGCGAGAACTGTGATAAAGTTGAAAGGGCAGAGCTAACACACAGCATTCTGTTGTGCCAGCGAGAGACTGTTCGGTTAGCTCATGCTTCGCTTGCTTTAACTCAGGACCCGTTAAATGACATAAAATCAGCACTGCTGGATCAAATTAGCACAGCCACGTGGAAACTCTGACCAAAATAAAGAAAAAAATGGACAATTATAGTCAGACCGCCAGAAGGAAAGTGAGGAGGGGGTCTGTCATATTTCAACCAGGATGTGTGGTTACTGTTTATGTGCCCATGTGCTGCTTTCTCCTTGTACTTTTGACCAAATATTATTAAAAGGGTAGTACATCCAAAATGAAAATTCAGTCATTATCCAGTGTTCTAATGCTATATACCCTTCTTTTTTTTTGGACTACAAAAGGAGACATTTTAAAAAAATTCCGGTTTAGAATGCAATGAATAGAAACCAGCATTAAAAAAAAGACAGAAAAAGTCATATAATAGTCCCATGTTTCATATGGTGTTAGTGGTCAGGGGGTATAAACAGGCTTGATGAAGAACAAGACATAGTTTAGGTCTGCAGCTTAATCTGTCTTTTTCCCCTCAGATTTGAGCGATACAAAGTTATGAAGTCTATTTTAGTCTATAGTCTATAAAGTCTATTTTAGAGTTATAAAGACCAATTTCATAGAACTGCAAGTTTTTATTTCACAATTCTGAGGAAAGAAGTCAGATTTGTGAGTGAAATAAATTTAGAATTAAAGAATTAAATTTAACAATATTGACAAATTTTCTCTTAATTCTGAACTATACATTATCTGACAAGTCTTGTCGTCAATCCCAGTTGTAAGAGCAACAAATAATAACTTGATTTCTAGTTGATCATTTGGAAAAGTGGCAGAAGGTAGATTTTTTTTCGATGAATCAATCATCTGTTGAACTGCATCCCAATTATCAAAAATACTGCAGAAGACCTGGAACCCACATGGACCCAAGATTCTCAGAGAAATCAGTCAAGTTTGGTAAAGGAAAAATCATGGTTTGGGGTTACATTCAGTATGAAGGCGTGTGAGAGATCTGCAGAGTGGATAGCAACACCAGCAGCCTCAGGTATCGAGACATTTGTGCTGCCCATTACATTACAAACCACAGGAGAGGGCAAATTCTTCAGCAGAATAGCACTCATTTTCATACTTCAGCCTCCACATTAAAGTTCCTGAAAGCAATGAATGTAATGGTGCTCCAAGACCGGCCAGCCCAATCACCAGACTTCAACATTATTGAGCATGTTTGGGGTAAGATGGAGGATGCATTGAAGATGAATTTGAATCCAAAGAATATTGATGAACTCTGGGAGTTCTGCAGGAACGCTTTCGTTACCATTGCAGATGACATTATTAATAAGTGATTTGAGTCATTGCAGAGATGTATGGATGCAGTTGTCCAAGCTTATGGGAGTCAAACACAATATTAATTATTTTTTCACTGCTGCATGACTTTATATTCTATACTGTGCACTCTCTGAAATAAAGGTACAGGAGCTGTCATGGGGCAGTACCTTTTTAAAAGATACAAATTTGTACCCAAAGAGTCCACGATGGTACCTCAAAGGTGCATATTAGCACCCAAATGTACCTAAAAGTACCTTTAAGGTACCATCATGGACCCTTCAGGTACAAATATATACCTTTTGAGTGTACATTATTTCTGTTAAGTGACAAGACCTTTGTCTAAGCAAAGTCAGACCTTACTGTCCTAAGTAAATAATTAAAAATCAAGGCATGATCATATTTTATTTTGGTAAAATAAGTGTAATCTAGAGGCCTTTGCCTTTTAAATAAGCCACTTCTAATACCAAATGATCAACTAGAAGTCAAGTTATTATTATTTGTTATTCCTAAAACTTGGATAGGCGACAAGACTTTTGTCAGGTAGTGTATATATATCTCAATAACAACTGACGGTTGCAAATTTGTATTATGCAATTACAAGAAAAAAAGTCTTTTGAGATATGAAGCTGCAGTTGCAAGAAAATGGCCCTTAAATTTTTATTTTTAATTTAATGGTGTAAACTCAAACAAACAAACAAACAAACAAACAAACAAACATAAAGAGGCAAAACAATACCTGTCAGTAATACTGTAATATGCACGATACTGAATGTTATTTATAAGCTTGTGCTTCATAAAGACTGTCATAAACATACTCAGGTCTGTTTGCAAATGCTGTGGATTCAAGGTAATGATGTAAATTAGGGCTGGGCGGTATGACCAAAATTTTTAATTACAATAAATGAGAACATTTATTTCATGGTAATTATATATTTCACAATATAGTTTTATAAAAGTAGTTGTTTCAAAGAATGTACAAAGGGGTTTTTATAATAAGTAGGCTTAAATATTTAAGAAAAGAAAAGGACTTCATCTTATTTGATTATTTTGGATTTTATTTTTAACCTTACAAATAAAGTGAACAACAGATGACTTTAGATGAACAACAAATTCCACTGTATGTCACATTTCACAGTGTGGACAGACCTTATTATATTATTATTATTATTATTATTATTATTATTATTATTATTATTATTTTTATTATAAAAATCATCTAACAAACAGGAAAAATTAACAAGAAAAATATGAAAATATAAATACACTTTGAGGAAACATAAAACTATAAAATATTTTTTCTTTCAGAAATGCAAAATATAAACAATTAGTCTTGTATACATATTGAAATTAAGTAATCACTTCTTGTTGAAAATATAAAGCAATTGGCAACACTGCCAGTCTCCAATGGAGTGTCTTTCTCAGCTTCATTCATGCTTCATTCCAAGGTAATGATAAATGCCTCCATACCACCCAGCCTTATGGTAAATAATGTTCAGTTTCTTACTCAGACCTATCATTTCATAAG
This sequence comes from Danio tinwini, assembly GCA_903798205.1. Lineage (NCBI taxonomy): Eukaryota > Metazoa > Chordata > Actinopteri > Cypriniformes > Danionidae > Danio > Danio tinwini. Next base: position 13,459,476 of record CAIGQZ010035027.1, read on the forward strand.
GCACCAATAAATCATCAGGAGCCACAAGTATTAATTATATTTTGCTTGTATATATTTTTGGATGCTCAAAGTGCCGTAGCTGTTGATTGACATTTTATGAATCACCATTGTTTTAGTTTAAAAATCCTGGAAGTCACATGCATTTGAACACGTGTCTCATTTTTTCCCCTGCCCTTCTGACCACAATTCTTTGTAGAACTGATGAAAGCCTCGATATGGCATCCAAGTGGTTTGTCATCGTTTCTTTGACTAATCTGTTATTGTCCAAAGTGTAGGCTATTTACCTGTTTCTAAAAGCTATTGCAAATTATTCATAAAACTTATCAACACTTCATAGCTGAACTGTAAAGTTGTCAGTCAGTGAGCTCGGCTGAGAGGCTATAATAACAGAGGCTTCTAAATGAATCCCAGAGGACAATAAAAACAACTTCATCCTCACATTTCACTTTTATGAACCAAACATCTCTAATGAGTGCAAATGCACAGAACGTATTTTCTCAAGGTAGTGATGGAGAGAGCGCATCTGCCTGTATGGAAAAGTGTACAAAACAAATGTCAATCAAACCTGGGGTGTTACACACAGCTGCGTGCGTTTATACATGCATGAGAAAGCCATGTGCAGGTCTAGATGAGGTCTGCAAATGTTTTTTTTTTTTGCACCAATTTTGAAGCAAAATCTGTTCGGAGAGTAGACAGAATAAGTTAAAAATATCTAAGAAACAAACATGCGTGAGGGATGCACAGAACTGAATGAATGATTGTGTGGAAATCTGTGGGAAAGCTCATTGGTGCTGTAATGCCCCAGTGAAAGCATGCTGCTTGGTGAAGAAAGCATTTTGATGGCTCTGGTAGGCAGAAATTGCTTCACATCTGTGGGAAATGTGCAGACAGGCCATAAACACCTTTCCTTATCTACTGCTGCAAAAATGTGTTTGTTGAGGTTTACAGTGTTACAGTGACAGCAGAAATCCAGAAACACACACATGTAAACACAATACAGTAGTGAATGTTAATGTGGTCTTGGCTAAAGGGTGGTACATTCTGGTTATCACTGAAAAGCACTTATTTTAGTGCCTGCAAAGTTTTTTATTACTTATCCAAATTCATTGGGAATTTCCAGCAAACATGACCTCACTGTCAAGTTATACTTCAGAAAGCATTCAAATATGTTCAAGAAAAAACCCCACTTTGTAATAATAAATTTACTCTTGATTTTGTGCATAATAAAAAAAAGAGAGAAACAAGTCATTTTTAGGACTTATAAAAAGTCCTATACATTTATATCCAATAAAGAAAGTGGAAATGAATTAAAAAATTTTTAGAAAAAAAGGTCATAAAAACAGTCACATTATACTTCAGGAGTCATTTAAATATACTGATGTAAAAAAATACACTTTGTAAAAAAAAGAAAAGAAAAGAATAATTAGAAAAAATGCCTAAAAAAATTTCAAATTATACTTAAGAAATTATTCAATATTCTTTTCAAGAAAAGAAAAAAAACTTCTTAATAATAAATTTGCTCAAAAAAAAGAATAATTTGAAAAAAAGTGCTTCAAATATAATTATATTTCACCAATAAAACAGTAATAAAAAATGCAATACAATAAAATATTGTTTTGTAAAACATCCTGTATGGCTCTGATTCATCAGTTCCAATCTGCTTCAAATATTGCAATCAGTTAGAAATCACAGAGCAGAATAAATCCCACATGAAGTCAAACTGATTACATGCATACATAACTATGGCAACCCTACTAATTATAAAAGTCCCCAGCTTACATGACTTAATCTGTCACATATTTCAAATGTTCAACCACATTTTAGATTGGTTATCATGTCAGAGATAGTTTAAGACTTCACAAAACATGTTTGGGAAAAACTACAACTCCAGAACAAGAGGGAGATAAATGTTGCATGTGTATAAATTTATGTCCAATTAAAAAAGTGGAAATGATTTAATAGCTTTGTATACCAGCAAGTCTCTCACATCTTCCCAGAATATTGATGGAGTTTAAGCATGATTTAGCAGGCCTCCCAAAAGATTTACACTGAGAACTCTTCCCAATTGTCTTTTTGTAACTGAGCCTTTACATCAGAACTGTTTTTCAGTTAATTTCTCACTTGTACAGTAAGTTTTATATATATATATATATATATATATATATATATAATGTATGTGTGTGTGTTTCATGCTGAAGAGCACCTTGAATTAGGTTTGAGGTTTTCAACAGGGAGGTGTGTTCCAGTTGAGGGTTGTTCTGACCATCTGTTATTGAGGACATCGTCATAGGAGGCACTGTGTACCATGTAGCCTATGAAAGAGAGATTCAAACAGATTCAGATAAATGAGCAGGGATTATGTTATGTCTTTATAGGGATTCCTCAATATAATCCTAGTTGCTTATTAGATCATGGAAGGGCTAAATGTCTGCCAAGGCTGCAGGATATATGTTAAGTAAGCATGTGCGTGTATTTTCCACCATTTAATACGAAAGAGAGAGCAGTGAAGGAGTGTAGGTTTATGAAAGTCAAAGGGTTTATAAAAAATGCAATGCAAATATATATTTGAGGTAACACCTCAGTGACAGATTTTGTACCTTTATTTCTTACAGCTATAGATGAAAAAAAAGAGACCACTTGAAAATAGGTTTAGACAAAATGTTTTGTTTCATGAATGTCTCATAACATTTGTGACCCTGGACCACACGACCATAAATATGAGTCAAAATGATCAATTTTTTAATGTAAAAAATCATTAAGGAAACATATTAAAGGTCCTGTGAAGTGCTTTGAAACATGTATTTTTATTCTATGTTTAATGTAATCTCAACATGAAGAGAGGGTGGAACAAATTGTAGCTTCTCCCCTTTAAAAAAAACATCCAATAGCACTTTGTTTTATCACTGCTCTGCCAGTGAAAGTGGTTAAGCTCAAGCACATCAAATGAAAGAAGCGTCTTGAAGGGGGCAGGGCATGTCAGACACTAGAGAGCATTTGATTGGTTCTGATTTGATGAGAAACTGTAGTATGTGATGATATGAATAAAACTCTTGATCCATTTAGGTGGAAGTGAAAAACTACAAGCTTAACATTTTATATTGATTTTATGTTTATAACGCACATTTTGTCACTGTCTTGGAGTGCACTACACTCTCAAAAATAAAGGTACGCGAGTTGTCACTGGGGTGGTACTTTTACAAAAGGTACAAATTTGTACCTAAAAGGTCCATATTAATACCTCAAGGGTACATATTAGTACCTAAAAAGTACAAAAGTGTTCTTCTTAAAATTTGTAGGTACTAATATATACTTTTGAGGTACCAATATGGACCCTTGAAGTACAAATGTGTACCTTTTGAAAAGGTAGCACCCCAGTGACAGCTCTCGTACCTTTATTTCTGAGAGTGTAGATGATAAATATCTTAAAGACTAACAATACTAAAACTGACATCTACAAAACTTTATTTTAATTTCATGGGACCTTTAAGTAAACATAATATTTCATGAAGAAATTAAATAAATACAGTAAGTATTTCAAAAGTTTTTTTTGACTAGGATAATGCATTTTTATGTACTTAATTTGCAGGCTTTAAACTTTAAAGGTTTTAAAAAACTTTACATTTATTTATTTATTTTTAATCAGATTCCAGATTTAAAATAGTTTTATATGGAAAGCTTTCAGATAAACTATAACTCTATGCCATTTATAGCTATTATTGATAGATAATTTAATTTTCATTGAAAGTCAGGGATATTCTACCAAATACAGATTTGTTTAAATATTCAGACTGTTTAAACATTGCTATTGCCTTGTCTGGAAATTGATACAACTTCTGAAAACATGACATGCTTTATGTTGTTTTATTACCAAAAAATTGAGAAGCCATCAGTAGATTACAGATATTAAGAAATCAAAAATTATATTTTACTCAAACACATACAGTAAATTGCCTCAGTGAGGTCTCAATTGTTTTCTACATTGTTGTGTAATTATACAGCTTGATATATTAATTGAATTTGTAAAGTAATTACAATGTATTTAGTAATTTTGTAATGCAATTTGCAAATGTAATAATGTTTAATAATGAATATTGAAAAAATATATATATTTTTATTGTAGCGATTACTTTAAAAAAATCAGCTGTAACATGAGATTGTTTTGTCAAATTTTATTCAAGAGCATGTGGACCTTATTTTTCATGTTTTGAAAAAGTTGCACTATTCATCTAAACTTTATCGGCGGTCTGTTGGCAGGGAATCTGCTGCATGTAAACCTCCTCACACATCACATCATGACACTAACAGTGGATATGGGAATTCCCTCCCTGTATATGTGAATCAGAATGAAACTGTCAGCAACGTTAAATATAGCTTTGTGCTTGAAATTGCACATTAAATGCAAACCATGCAGGATGCAAGAAATTTCAGCATACTGTGCTTTTACAGATGGAGGTACTTCAACATGTGGTATTTGAACAATCCTCCATCTTATTTACAAATCACACACATTTGATTTATTTAGTTCATTACCAAACAAGTTAAAACTTTTTTAACACCATCCTTTTAATGAAAACACCATTTCTTTGCAAATGAGCTAATTTACTGAATGTTTTCAATTCAAAAATGTCAGCTGATTACCTGCCACAAATTATGGAAGCCCGTTTCCGCTACTGAATAATAATAATATATATATTATTCAATAAAAAAAAA
>CAIGQZ010035027.1:13464585-13478996 GCA_903798205.1 Danio tinwini
ATAACAAATAGCTTAACTCAGGGGTGCCCAAACTCAGTCCTGGTGTCCTGAAGAGTTTATCTCCAACTTGAACACACCTGCCAGGAGGTTTCTGTATCTGCGTCCCAAATGGCACACTATACACTATGCACTCATGCACTATGTACTTATGCACTTACACACTCAACAGCATAGTACATGTATGTAGTGTCGTCCGAAATGGAACACTAATGTTTTTTTTTACTAAGTGGAAATTCAAACCCTTTCCCTGATGACCCTTGACGGTTGCCAAATCAGTGAAATAAATGACCAAACTATCAAATAATGTCTGCCAAGAGTATAACCGCATTCACCATCGGGATGTGCTATAATCACTCTCCTAGGAGAATTTTGGAATTAATAAAGTTACCCCAAATAAATAAAGTTATCCAACATGTGCGCCTGACAGCTCCGCCCCTTCCGCTACATAAGCAAAGCTGCGGTCGTTGAGTGCGTGAAGTGTCCATCATTCCACACTTCATTTTACCGGCTGAATGAGTGCATCATCCAGGTAATTATAGTGCACTTATTATTTTTAGAGTTTTCAGTGTAAAAGCACTGCTTACACTATTTATACTACAAAATGGCATAGAATAGTGCATAAGTATGCGATTTGGGATGCACCTTAATATATCTAGTAAGAGCTGGATTAGCAGGTTCAGGTGTGTTTGATTAGGATTGGAGCTAAACTCTTCTGGACACCGGCCCTCCAGGACCAAGTTTGGACACCCCTGGCTTAACTCATCCTAATGTTGTTTCAAATTATGCATTTCTTATTTATTTATTTATTTTTCTTTAACATTCCACAGAATAAATTTTATACAGGCTTGGCATAACATGTGGATGATACAAGATTTCCATTGCTAGACGAACTATCCTTGTAATGTTTCCTTGCAGTTGATTAGTTGATTGCATAGCCTGTCATTCTCAACTTTGCTGTTAGCATGTCTGATGCATCTTTTTCCTTGTCAGTGAAATAGGTTGTAAATCTTTTTCATTGTTGCTATCAAACAGGCCTATGCATGATTAACTTTCTTTCTTTAGCTTTCTTTAATATTGCTTAAGCATAGTAGACCGAGGAACAGAATATTAGTATGTATAGCATAGTAAATGCATAAACTGAATTGGGTGGATCTTGTTGTTGTTTTTTAAACAAATAGTTGATGCATTGTGAGCTTTATGCTGTATTTTCAACTAGGGATGCACCGATATCATTTTTTGGGAACCGATCTAATTCCAATACCAAAATTCTGCGTATCGACCGATACAGATCTGATCCTGATACTGTGCTGTTTTTTTGTTTTTGTTTTTCAGCATTATACAGTTTCTATAGTTCTGGTGCTAAATTGTAACTAAAAACATGATGCTTGCTGTAAACTAGGCTACATTATTTGAGCATTCGTTATGCCATTGATATGATCTGTTGTGGTCCAGCTTATGTTTACTTTTTTAATATTAAGATTTTTCTTTGAAATCTGTAATAGGCTACCAGTATTGACCCTAATTGTTGGTAAAATAACCAGCCTTTTAGCAAGGCCAGTTTTACTTAATAAACATTCCCTTTTCTGTTAATGACAATCCATAATGCACCCATCAGTAGGCATGGGCCGGTATAAGATTCTGGCGGTTTGATAACCTTGGATAAAAATATCACGGTTTCACGGTATTACGGTATTGTAATTACTGCTCTAATATATATTCTTTTTAAATATCTGGGTAAAAACTAAAACTTTTTTCCCCTTTGAAATTGAAATTTTATATTTTGAAACAGTAAACACGGCTAAATAATTCAAATGAATCATTGACTTTTGTCTTCATTAGTTTCTAAAACACAGATTTCTTTACATCTTAAAAATGACATCTTTGGATATTTTTTCTGCTGGAGGTACTGTTGTCTTAAAAACAAAACTAAAAAAAGTAAATAAAACAAATTACACATACCTTAGAACGGTATATCAGAAAATGTTATTGTCGCGTGCCTACCCGTCAGTTTCACTTTATTTATTTAATCAACTACTTTGACCACAGAAGGCAATCCTGACACGCAGTAAAGGCGTGGTGGCGATTGAAGGTGTCAGACGCGGAGCATAAACACTCTTGATTCTGGATGTCATTAATAATATAATAACACTAATCCTTAAACGGGAAGCCATTTTAGAATGACAAAAACCACATTTCAGATGGTTTTAGATGTGCTCAGCCTGCTGGTTTGTCCATTTACACACATTTTTATCATCACATGATCTCTTATAACAAAATCACATGACCTTTTTTTAATGCACATACTGGAATTTGTGCGGTAAAAGTGTTTCCATTGTAGTTTATGTATATCTTTTCTTATAGAATAAAAAGTTTATCCTACTCAGTTATGCGCATATGTTTTTATGCATCATGTCATTTCCATCAACCGTTTTTTATGTGCATCTCCAAAATGTGCATAAAAATAGGTGAATGTAAACATAGCTACTGAGACACAGCGCGCAGCCCTCGGGTATTTGCGGACACTTCCAAAACAGCAGCACAAAGGGAAGAAATGAGTGCGTTGAGGATCTGTCCAATGTATTATTGAGCCTTTTCTAATTTTTTCACTGGTTTGAGCCTCGGCTTAGCATTTCTATGTGGAGTTTGCATATTGTTCCTGTGTTCGTGTGAGTTTCCTCCGGGTGCACCGGTCCTAAATTGTCCCTAGTGTATGTGTGTGAATGAGTGTGTACGGATGTTTCCCAGAGATGGGTTGCAGCTAAAAGGGTATCCACTGCGTAAAACATATGCTGGATAAGTTGGCAGTTCAGTGGTGACCCAGATTAATAAGGGGACTAAGCCGAAAAGAAAATGAATGAATGAATATTATATTAAGCAAACTTTGTGTTGAAAAGAACAATATGATGTTTTCCAACAGCAAGCATTTTTTATTATTTAAAGGAACTGCTTTATGATATAAGATTTTCACTCACCAGACACCATGTCATCTTTTAGTGGACGTGCCCAGTCCAAAATCACAAAGGAGTGACAGCCCTCCATAGCAACAACAGTCACATTGTGGGGCTTGTTTTTGGGTGGCTGCTTCTGATTGGAAGACTGTTGGTCTTTCTCCATCAGGTCTGCTAAAACGTCCACTTGCAAATACTCCAGAGCCTCGGTCAGGGAGCAGGGAGCTCCAGGGTCTTTCTGAATGTAGTTTACATATGGAGCTGAGAACAGAAGGGAAATATAAGAGGAAAAAAGGTTTCAGAATGTCTGAAAGGATCATTTTGCCATTGATTTTGCCACAGGCAATTGAACTTCAAGTTGTGTAAAACCTGATGATAATGTTTCCCAGCATGATTTAAGATGATTTAAAGCGCATCTTCAATGAAAAAAAGAATTCCTGTAGAAAGAGTTAGATGATTGATGGAAATAGTGCAGCGTATAAGGCTAAAGTCCTTTAACGTAAAAATAATTGACAAAACATTAAAAAGAGGCTCACAGTTTGAACCATACTGTATGCATTATATAACAAATATTATGCTTAAGTGCTATTTATTTTTAGCATCATGTGGTCCATTTTTTTATTCTTAACCATGTTTAACACAGTTGTGGTGTGTATTATTTTTTTGAAACCCTTTATACACTATAATTTAAATAATAAAATATAATAATATAAAAAATATGGCAATTTATATCCTTTATAAAGCAGGGAATTAGCCTGATTAAAGTGAGTGAGAGTAAAAATATATTCCAAAATATGAACTACCTGTACATAAATTGGATTTTGCTTTCAAAAAACCCATTTCCAAATATTTGTGGTAACATATAACTTAAAGCAGGTAGTGGAATTCAATAAACATTACATTTCTGTTGTGTTTTATTCATAATTTTGTTGTCCTAGTTCACAAATGTGCCACATTTGATTCTTGGTTGTGGACAATAAAAGTTACCATTGTTGATATTTTGCGCTTTGACTTTTTCCTGTTGGCTCAATGAAATTTTGTTATTTCTGTCATCCCACACAGTGCCAGCTGGATCCACAGCTGTGAACACTTCCAGAACCCCCGTCTCATTGGGCCACAAGATTCACACCTGGAGCTAATTAAAAGCTCCATGTGATGGTGACCCTGATGCAGAACTAAAAACACACTTCTGTGCATGTGCCTTCACAGAGACTTGCACACGCACATACATGCAGCAATCATTACAAGTGACCAAAAGCCACAATACAGAGTGTTAGGAAATAAAAAACTGAACAATGCATGAAAATAAGAAAAAGTAAAACCTTAAATATGCCTACTCTTAGGAGAGAAAATAAGTTTAAAATACATTTTTGTATGTAAACTTTTAGCAAGAATCCTTATGCCACCTACGCTGCTGAGAATGCCATTTAGATGAATATGTAAATGTGTGCTGCACATTTTCCTCTCAATAACAAACATCAGACAAAAGAGAGCGGTAAAAAAATTTGCAATTAATAGAAAGATCAAATTAGTTTCTGTATCTAAGAAGTTATAGCCATTATTGCATAATCAATTTCTATGTAAAAGAAGGAGGAGCCCAAAACCACAGCTTTCTATTACATAATCAATTTTACATCAACGAAAGCACAGCCCAATTTCCAGCTTAAAGAAAGGCAGAGTTTTAATCCACACCCACATTACATAAGTGATTTCCACATAATCAAAGAAGGTGGAGCCCGAAATCCCCTTTACACTACATAAATACAAACTCCAAAACTACCCTTACCGGCCACTTTATTAGGTACACCTGTCCAACCGCTCGTTAATACAATTAATGACAGTCTGCTGCAGTTTAAACCGAGCATCAGAATGGGGAAGAAAGGTGATTTAGGTCACTTTGAACGAGCCATGGTTGTTGGTGTCTAAGTATTTCAAAAACTGCTGATCTACTGGGATTTCACGCACAACCATCTTAAGTGTTTACAGAGAATGGTGCTAAAAAGAGAAAATATCCAGTGAGCGGCAGTTCTGTGGGCTCAGATGGCTTGTTAAATCCAGAGGTCAAAGGAGATTGGCCAGACTGGTTCAAGCTGATAGAAAGGCAACAGTACTCAAATAACCACTTGTTACTAGCGAGGTATGCAGAAGAGCATCTCTGAACGCACAACACGTCCAACCTTGAGGCGGATGAGCTACAGCAGCAGAAGACCACACCGGGCGCCACTCCTGTCAGCTAAGAACAAGAAACTTAGGCTACAATTCGCACAGACTCAGCAAAATTGGACAATAAAATATTGGAAAAACATTGCCTCGTCTCACTAGTGGTGGTGGTGTAATGGGGTGGGGGATATTATTTGGCACACTTTGTGCCCATTAGAACCAATAGAGCCTTGTGTCAATGCTACAGCCTACCTGAGTATTGTTGCTGACCATGTCCATCCCTTTCTGATGGCTACTTTCAGCAGGATAACGCACCATGTCATAAAGTGCAAATCATCTTAGACTGTTTTTTTGAACATGACAATGAGTTCACTGTACTCAAATGGCCTCTACCGTCACTAGATGTCAATCCAATAGAGCACCTTTGGGATGTGGTGGAATGTGTGATTTGCATCATGGATGTGCAGCCGACAAATCTGCAGCAACTGCATGATGCTATCATGTCAATATGGACCAAAATCTCTGAGGAATATTTTCAGTACCTTGTTTAATCTATGCCAGAAAGGACTAAGGCAGTTCTGAAGGCAAAAGGTGGTCCAACACGATACTTGTAAGGTGTACCTAATAAAGTGGGTATATACTTCACTGTTACACAGACTCTCAAAGCCATACCTCCATATTACATGATTCATTTCTGCATCAAAGAAGGTGGAGTCTCAAAACCACACTCTTCCCTATTACATTACATCAGTTTTCACATCAAAGAAACTTGAGCTCCAAGCCACACCTCTAGATTTTATAATTGGTTACCACGTCAAGGAAGGCAGGGCCCAAAGGCCACACCTTCCTATTACATGATCGATTTCCAAGTTAAAACTCCTCATCATAAAATCATAAAGACCAAATAAAGCAGGAGCAAACTTTTTTTAGAAAGTTTGTTTTGTGTTTCAAACTCAGATTGGGCCTAATTATGTTGGAAATAACATCACACTACTTTGTTCTTTGATTGTGCTTGAAGTAAACAAGACGCAACTCGGGTGTAAACATTGAGGAACACTACAGCTACTGGATTCACACCTACTGAGAGTCGTATGCCAAGGTGGGAGCAAACACAACAGAGACTGTGTGATATATGGTGGATTTGCTGGTGTGTCTGGAAAGCAGAGAACAACCTAGCATATTAAACCCATAAATATTCAAGGAGACGTCTGAGATTTGGGCCAGAAGGAAGCCTCTCTCCGCTGATTTCAGCACAACACTTTCTTGACATGTTTCTCTGTTTAAATGGCTTGCATATGTGTATGTGCCTGTTGTGCAGCCTGAAGTCTGGAGTGTCAGGATTTATCTCTCTACGCATTGAGGATGAGAAGTTTTACCTAAGAGTTGTGTTCTTAGTGTTCCTGGAACTGATTTTATAGGTATGAAGCTTGTTTTGGTGAAGCTGGAACCTGGTGATGTTGACTTCTTTTAAGTGCTTCTCCTCAATCTTAGCCGAGTATCACTGGCTTCATCATTTTAACGTACGACAGCTTCATAAAATCAATTTTACTATTACTTTAAAGGCTTTGTTTGCCCAAAAGGATTATTAAGTCATCATTTACTCACCGTGGTTTTGTTTAAATGCTGTATACTCTTTTTTCTTTTTTAATTTAAAAGCAGAACAAAACATTAGGCTAGTGCTAGATATAAACCTACACAAACTATTTATTTAAAATCTTTATTTGAAGGTTGTGCTCATGGGACTCTCATAAGACTTTATAATCATGACATGACATGATCATGAATATAAGATTTTATACATTCTTATGACAACTGTCATTTGCTCAGTTATGTCATTTTAAATGCAAACGTGACATTGTTTAAAACAGCCTTGTTACGACAATTTTACATAAATACATTATAACCTGGTTTTATCTTTGTCATGGCAACTTAAAATGACCAAGACCTCATAACTTCATAACAAATCTCTCATTAACATGATTGTTAAGAGGCCAATATAATTGTCATGAATTTTGTAATTTTTCTTGACCTCAACAATAGTGGTATTAAGATGTCACAGTCATTAAATTGTCGTTAAATAGTAATGACGCTCTTGTCAAATTATTTGACACAGTAATGACAAAATTAGTTCTTTCCACTGAAAAACGTAATTGGAAACATATGCATAATGCAATTATAATGGTCTCATAACAATCATGTTTATGACAGATTTATGACAGGTAGGGCCTGCAGGCCAAAGTTGGCCCATGGTAACCTTTGATTTGGCCCACCGTCCCATCTGAGAAGAGAGTGAGAAGGATGGAAAGGGTTGGGGCGAATGCTTTTTAAAAGAGATCGCCATTTATAATTTGACGTGACATTTTTTGTTTGTTTGTTTGTTTGTTTGTTTTATTGCTGAGCTACAAAAAAGCAAACTGAAATTAAATATTTCAATTAAATGTTGTTAATGAATCTGATTTTTGAAATTGTAAATAATGTCACTCGACAGATAGAAGACTATACAGAAGACATCAGTGAGCAAATCAAGGCAAAAACTAGTGTAACTCCATTCTGTTCTAAATGAGATTGAGATTGTTTTTACTGTAATAAGTTCATTATATAAAGCAAAAAATATGTTGTATTAGTTAATATGAAGCAATGTTTTCTAGTTATTTTAAAATATTATAAAATAAATTAGGAAATTACCCATGGCACTTATATTTACCTTCGACCAACTAGCCTCAATCAAGTTTGGTTTTTGACCCTTTATAAGAAAAAGTTTAAGCACCCCTGATCTAGATGGTGGGATGGCAGCCAAATTACAACAGAGCCAGTGTGCCCACCACACACCAGCTCTAGGTGGAGATAAGAGACAGATCCTTGTGAAGGATAGGGATTGTTCGAAAGCCATGAGGAAAGATGTCAATAAAACATCATGTGAACACACACTTTACATTTACTTCATGAAAGGCATTCAGTATCCAAAAATTTAGAGAGCTGAATTTAATCTGACAGACAAATGTTCTGGGGGTTTATGATAGGATAGGATCAAATTAACTGTGGCACATAACCAGGGAGAGTAAATAATGACTGAATTTAGATTTTGGGGTGAACTATCCCTGTACGCACCTCCTTTTGTAGCCTTCAGTATTCAACCCTTCAATATTATAAGGCCAATGCTGTAGCCACAGCAGTTTCTCTTTACAGACACAACTTGGCTTTTCGGTTCTTTCAACAGTCTTACTTTTACATTTGAAGAGCTCAGTGGTGCTTCTGGCTCCAGTGGTCTAAATGGTGCTGATATCTCTATTTCTGTGCATAGTTCTATTAGGCATAATAATTTTCTAATACTCTGCATTATAAACCCGTTACATTCACCAGCCTAGGGACCAATGAGGGCCTCCCTCATAAAACAATGAAGAGTTGGCTCGTGATATTTTTCTCATTCTTCTGCTGTTTTCCTATGTATCTAGCCAAAGCAGTTGATGTCAAATCTCTGCCAAGACAAGCACATTAGAGGAGCCATGAAACAGTAGGAGCTCTTGGGCTGCTGGCTAATTATCAAAAATAGAACCTAAGTAGCATGACCCCTATCTTATTTTTGTAATATATGCATTAAAGTGCTGTGTAATCAATGATATTAAACACTTGACATCTGTGTCCACAGATTTTAAATGGCATTTAAATTACCTTTACATTGAATTACAGTTAATCTTTTGGCAGATGCTTTTATTCAAAAGAAGTAATCAAAGCAATAAAACTGTTAGAATTTCAGATTACATTCTTTATAATGAGAAAAAAACTAATTAAAAAAAAGGGTTTCTTAGTTTTAGAATTTATAGAAAATAATATAATTATGTATGTATGTATGTATGTGTTATGATCGCCAGCGATCTAGCAGTTGCACATTGCTGGAGATAAGCACATTGCTACATATCTGGCACTTTACCAAACTACAAATCCCATAATGCCCAGCACTCACACACCAGTTCGAGATCACCCCTTGATTTCACATACACAGCTGCAGATCATCCTCACTGATTACTATTTAAGCACCACAGACACATCTATTCATTGCTCAGTATTGTTCTGTGTTCCATGTTCCTTGTTCTGGTCTGTCTGGTTTTTGATTTTTGGACTGTTTTGAGATTGTGATAGTTTACTGCTGACCCCAACCTTTGCCTGTATCTTGGACTACTCTTTTTGGATTGCCATTGCTATTTAGGTTTTGTTCCTGTTTTGACCCTTGCCCGTCTGACTATTCACTAAATAAAGCTAAATAAATCTCTGTTGCCATACCTGCATCCTTACACAATGATCTGCAACTGTGTCTATGAAATCAAGGGGTGATCTAAAACTGGTGTGTGAGTGCCGGGCATGATGGAATTTGTAGTTCGTTAAAGTGGCAGATTTGTAGCTCTCCAGCGGTCTGTAACTGCTAGATCGCTGGTGATCATAACAGTATGCGTGTATGTGTACTGGACTGCTAATTTTCTATATAAAGTTGGAAACAATAATAACTGTACATACTATATGGCTAATAATTGCTTAGATGAATCATTTATATTTTAATTAAATAATTACATCTGGATTTCAATAAACATATAAAGGGCTGTAAAGTTTATTAGGATCAAGTTTTTAAAAAAAAGGCTCAAATATACTATACTTTAATTGTGTAAATAATGTAAATGTTTATAAAAAAAGTAACTTTGAAGACATTTTGCAAAAATAATCTTTTCCAATTTTTTATTTTGTTCTGTGTACACAGTGGCGGATTTAGGCATGGGCAATATGGGCGATCGCCCAGGGCGGCATTTTTTGCGGGGGGGAAATGGGGGTCACAGGAAGACAAAACATGCCCCAGTAAAAATCATATGTCGCCCAGTAAGCTTTGAGATATGTTTTACATTATGCAAGTGTATTAATCCCAAGAGTGGTAATGCCAGAATAAAGACGTTAGTGGCCATTCACATTTGGCTTCTTTTGCACGCACAAGTTTGTTATTCTCTATGTGCAACTGAAACAAAGCTGGTGAAAGAAAACTGATACATGCGCACAGAGAACCATTCCCGTGCGCCTCCGGGTGTGAATTCCGGTTGTTTATATGCATGGCGATAAAATACGCACCGTCCAAGTGCTTTGAAACCAGAGTAACAGCCCTTCATGTTACTTATGACACAAGTTGTTGGCTCGCAGCGAGTTTTACTAAGAATGGCTATAAAGTAAAAAGGATGGATAATGAGGCAGGGAGGTAAGACTTCATAACATAAATTCTCGGCCTTGAGTCAAGTCTATGAACAGATAATTCTATAAAACATATATTTTTTTTGTATTTTATAAAATTGTAAAAATTTATTGTTTTCCAGTTACATACAGGATTGATTTCTGTTATTTATTTATAATAATAATTGTATAATAATAATAATGATAATAATACTTATTATTATATGCATAATAAATATAAATATGTTTAATAATTCCAATTCTGGTTTTGTCCATATTTTACCCAAAGTTAGGGTAAAATAACAAACATTTTTTAAAATGTACATGTTTAATGGTCCTTTTCTATATTAACAAAATGTTACCTTCTAGAATCAAACTAGAATCTATAAACCAACTATTTATAAGCATGAGGCAGAAGGGGGGCATATATGAGGTTGTTCGCCCAGGGTGCCGTTCAAGCTTGCATCGCCACTGTTTGTACATAAACACAAATTTGTATGTTGATTTTTTTTTTCTTTGTTACACAAAATATTCACCATCAGATTATGAAGTTGAGAGCCACAAGACAGTATTGACAGTATATTACTAGGGTGAAATCAGCCTGTCTGTAGATGTAGTTAAAGCTTATGTAACCAAACCTATTAAACTTAGAAAAGAAAGGAGAGAAAGAAAGACAAATGAAAGTAGATAGGGTGGGTCTCCAAGTCCATTACAAATTTGTCACATGCCTCTATCTGACATCAGACCAGACTTGTGCTTGGGTTGTGCAAGATGAGCTTAGCCGATACCTATAACAATAGCAAAGTGAACTTCTCTGCAGCAAGTTCAGTATTGTAAAGAGTCAATGAGGGGAGAACTAAATTTGCCTGATCACTAGCCAAAGCTCCAGCTCAGCATAACTATTTCTGAGACTCATCTGGCTACTGGCACAGTCTCTGCATGCAAACTGGACCTAAAACAATGTTCCATAGCTAGGTGTATAGCTTGTGTGGATTTAAGTTTGGAAATATGAAGTCTGCTAAATGTGCTGATGAATGGCCGTATATGGTCAGTCTCGGTAAATGATTTAATGCTGTATTTTAAAGTCAGGTAGCATGGGATCACATTTTGATTGTGCTAATCTACTGCATATTTGCATACTATCTTTGAATTAGTTTAAACCTAATTACTGACCCAAATAAATCTTGGCTTTTTTCTCACTTTTTTTCTCCACCAGGCACAAACCTTTATCTTAATACACGCATTGGGTCTTGGAGAATTTGGGAAGGTAGCCCAAAGCCACAGACATGCGAGCTAAATTTATAGAGCTGAGTCTAAATGCTTTCACTCAGGCATTCTCAGATATTTCCTACAGAAGCTGCCCACATGAAAGAACCTGAGCCCTTAGAGGCCGTAAAGTAAATGACCTCTACGGGAGCCTTTACCAACACATGGTAGACAGTATTGGTTGTGAACCTGAGAGTTGACAAGGTTAGTTAAAATCAGGCCATAGGGGAGAGTTCTCTAAAAATCAAAGGTAAACTAAGAGTAACATGATCCAAGTGGGATGGCTAATGGTGAAGCTTTATTGTTTTTATTGTTCCTCCTACCAAATTCACTCCTTTGCACTTTACTTTAAAAGTTTGGGGTTAGTGAGATTTTTAAAGTCCATTTAAAATTGAAGTAAAACTTTTATTCTGCAAGAACAAATTACAACCCAGGCTCATTCTGAAAACGTACCTCTATTTACATTTCTGGAAAGCCCAGTAGTTTTCAAAAGCACCGATTGACCTGCACCCACTTCTCTAAACTCAACCGACAGTTTTAAAAAGCAATCCAGAAAAAGAAAAGCCCTTGCCTGATTTTTACCTCGTTTTCAGATTTTACCACATCCTCACTGTTATTTATTTGTTTATTTTATTTAATGGATTCTGTTTTTGTCTTATCTGCTTTCTAGAACCGTTCTTTACAGGACTTGAACCCTGTCGTTGTGGTCAACCCCTCTCTGCATCTCAAGTCCACCAACGTACATGGCGAGCTAACTGGACAAACTGGTAACAGCGGGAAATACGTCCACATGGAGGTAATGGGTAAGCAGGTAAAGGAACTGCGTCATACGGCCCCGTAGCATTCGTTATAAAGACGAAATGCAGCCTTATGTACTTCTGGCTACATAATTCGCTATCTCCAGAAACGTATATAGGGCTACATTTTCAGAATGAGCCTGTGTTGACAAATTAAGTTGATGAAATGTGGCAGTAAGAGATTAACATTAATAAAGATTTTTCTGCTGATTTCCCTGTTCATCAAAGAAAACTAAAAATGTTTTCACAATTTTTTTGAACATTGGAAATGATGATTAGATCCCAAATTAAACCATCTATTTATAAAAGACTCCTGAAAAGTACAGCAGTTTCCACAAAAGAATATTAAGCAAGAAAAAACAGCATATTAAAACGATTTCTGAAGGATCATGGGTAATTAAAGACTGGATTAATATGAAACAGGCTGCTTTACATTTGGTTTTACCACTCATGTTATATCTACATGCTTCCATTTTGAAAAATTCTTTGCAAACATAAAGTCTGTGTAAAATCAAGATGTACAGTGTTTATTTTGCTAGCACACATTGTTATACTTTAGGTAAATATATAATCCATGCAAGTTAATCGTAATGTTTTCGTAATCTTGAAAGTCTGACCATTTGCTCACTGTTAGTTTGCTATAAGGGAATAATGTGCATAAAAAAGCCCTGCCCCCTTCTCAAAAATGCATTTCAGTTGGCGGTACATTAACATGCTAAAATAAAGATCTCAGCAACTTCCAGTTCACTCAGACTTTAAGATATTTACAGGGCTAGAGTGAAATCTATTTAATTGGTTGCATAAAAATTGCATTAGTGAGTTTGTTGTCTTTAACACAAATTCTGCAAGAGTAGAATAATGAAAAGAACTTGAAATACCAGGGTTTAATGACTGAATCTGTCAATGTGACATGTTTATTTACAGCATAATCTCATTAATTACCCATGTAGCTGAATGCGAATAATGAAGGCATTTACATCTGTGGTAAAAACCTGTCCCAGGCACCTGAATGCATTTTCAGAGATTCAAACACTATCTAATCAAATTGTGTTTTGGTTGTGTTTATATTTGGCAATTCAAACCAGATCTGACTAAAAATGCATGTTGTTTACAAGCTGTTTTGACTTTGTTCCACGACTTGTTTCTTATTGACTAACAAAACACAAAGATTCTTACAATTGTGTGCTGTTTAAATCTCTAGTGACAATGAATTATTATGTAAGGTAATGTGTATTTATATAGTGCATTTCTAGTGTGTGACCATACACCCAAAGCGCTCTTCACAATCATGACGGGGGGTGTGCAGCATCCACTTGGATGATGCGACGACAGCCACAGGACAACGCTCACCAGTGCGCTCACCACACACCAGCTATAGGTGGAGTGGAGAGACAGTGATAGAGCCAATTTTGTGAATGGGAATGATTGAGAGGCCATGATCTGTAAAGGCCGATTGAGGGAATTTGGCCAGGACACCGGGGTTACACCCATACTCTTTACAAGAAATGCCATGTGATTTTTAATGACCACAGTCTGGTTTAATGCCCTCATCTGAAAGATGGTGACGTACAGTGTCCCCTTCACTTTACTGGGGCATTAGGACTCACACATACTGCATGTTGAGTGCCCCCTGCTGGCCTCACTAACAGCAACCTAGTTTTCTCTTGTGGTCTCCCATCTAGGTACTAACTAGGCTCAGCTGTGGTCTCCCATCTAGGTACTAACTAGGCTCAGCCCCGACCAGTCTTGGGCTGCAGGGTGATTATGCATCAATTAACACAGCATAGATAAAAAAAACAACAACGTTGGTATTGAAGAATTACTATTGATTTCTTGAAATGAAGATATATAAAACTAGAAGTTTCCCACTGACATACATTAAATATTATAACAACACTAATTGTCTGGTATAGGGCTGGCTGACAAACATCTCATATAATTATGTCATCTCTTATCCTGATAACGATATATATATCATTATAGAGCACTTTAATTAAATTCTAATAATTATATATATATATATATATATATGATGGAT
>CAIGQZ010035027.1:13494648-13512524 GCA_903798205.1 Danio tinwini
ATATATATATATATATATATATATATATATATGTATACACCGTACAATTTTTTCAGTCTGAACATTGGCCTTTGCAGAATATTATGTCTGTAATAGTAAATGCTGTCAGAATTTAGCTGCTTAGCAATGCAAACTAAGCAAAACATCTGGGTTAAAGATCTGGGAGTGTAAACAAACCTGATTCAGGGGTTCTCTGGAACACAGATGCACTCCATTTTCCCTTCTGATTTCCTTGTGAGATACAAATAGAGAACTCGTACATGCTGTCAGCAGAGAGTGTTTCAATCATGAGCCGTCTCTGAGTAGTGTCCTTGTATTCCCATCGAGCAGATTCTCCTTTCTCTCTGTATTTCACTGTGTAAAACCTGCACACATTAGAATTTTTTAAGCTTTAAAAATCTATCATAATATATATCTATATGCAGTCTGTGAATACACATCAATCAGATGTTTAAGTACTAGTCAGTGCTAGTTTTCTAATGGAATGGGTCAGTATTCACCCATTCTGAAAAATTCATTTGGATTCTGAAAAAAGGTACAGTTAAAAAACAATCCAGTGTTCATAAACTGTTGTTCATTTTTTAAAATCTCCAATGCATATTAAATATAAAACATTTATCATGAATTGTAATTGTATTTCAAATTTTATTTTTTCATCAATACCTATATTATAGACTACTACTGCACCTAAACATAAGAACAAAAGTTTTTGCATCTGAAGTCTTCATGCGCAGCCGAGAAACAAATTGAGCCACCATTCTTAAAAAAACAACACGATTTTACCTTGATCCCCCTGGTATTTCCTTGTTCTTTTCAACAAGTGGGTCAACCCATGTGATCAGGACAGACTGAGGAGACAATACTCTAACTGTGATGTCCTCTACTTCATCCACAACCTCAGACTCTGACATAAAAACAGGATTAAAAAGACTGAAAATGAGCCCTGAGTGAGATAAAATATTAATAGGGTGTCCTGGTTAGCAGTGATATACCTGTGATTACTTTTTTACTCATGGTGGCTGTGTTGATTGGTACACTCCTCCCCTGGGCTCTGGGTGCCTGCAGTGATACCACATAGACGGACTCAGATGCTACGAACAGAGGGGGGATACCAGATACGGCCACGTATCATTACACATTACCTGCTGTGGGACATACTGACGACATGCAACCTGAGCTGCTCACAAATACTTGTATTTAGAGGCGTGCAGTTTGCATATCTCAAACACCACACTTCTATATTCTTACCCAGTTTGGGCTTGTTGGCATTGCGCTGGTCTGCCTGGTGTTGGCTGAGGTCCACTCTGTGTTTGTTTAGAGGTCTGATAGGAAGGCGTGCTATTTGATGAGGGGGTTCTGGTCCTGATGATGACTGAGGAGCCCTCTGATGTCCTAGTGCCGTCCTCTGAGTTGGGGGCCGTGGGTTGATCTGTGATGAAGTTATAGACACCATCCTGCCTAATGAAAATGAAAAATAATGTTGATATTGGAGTTTGATGATCTCTGAGATTCTTTCTTTAAATAAAACATAATATGCACTATAATATGGATATTTAGATTTTTACATGCTTTCGGACAGCTTCTGTTGTTTTAACTACAGTATTAGACAAAATGTTTTTTTTTACTGTTTTTATTGCTAGGAGCATACTGTAACAATGGCCAAAAAGATTTCAGCGTGAACTTCTTTTCCTTACAGATATATACTGTATATTTTAAGAGTTCACACTTTACTAATAATTGATTATAAAGCTTGTTTGGCATGCTGTCCCGGGAGAGAGCCCTGAGCATATAAGATCCTTGAGCCCAAGGCTCCCTCTTGTTTGCAAGGCGAGAGGGGAGTTTGAGCTCAGGTAGAACTTGAGAACTCCCCTTCTGTAGTAGCTAATGAACAGATAGTGATTGCTCTTAAGAGATAACTACATACTAGGAGCATGTCTATGGTGCTGATTTGGATTAGTCAATTAACTTAAGTTACATGTTTTTGGACGGTGGGAGGAAACCAGGTGTCACCCACAGTGTCACCCATTTAGTAAAGGAGGAGTAGGGGTGGAAGGGGGAATTTTTCAAAATGAAGATGGCTGTTGTATGGAACTTAGGGTATTTATAGTGGCTTAGGAATCATCTGATTGGTGAATCATAAATTGGATAATGCGGGACCAGCAGCACCCAATCAAAAGCATGTGATTCGCTCGAAATTAGTTTAGAAATAAACTTCACTCTATTTTATTGTTCTCATTATAGCTGCAATCTTTAATCACAGGGCCAGCGAATACAATTAAATTAAATTAAATAATCAAACACATTTTTAATAGCCTTACATTTTTTGGCAAGGTTTGGCCATGAGAACAATTTTTTTCAATTCACATATGGGAGTTTTATGATTTTAACCAGTATTAAGGGCCTATGAGTAACTATAAAGTGTTAAGGTATCCCTATTATGCTTTTTCAGAAATTACCTTTTATTAGTGTTTAATATAGTTGAATGCAAAAGGTCTGCAAAAAAAAGTTCAAAGTTCACAACGAACAAAGTTACTGTCTCTTAAAAGATGAAAGAAGTCCACTAAAGCAAACCAGCTAGGTGGAGGGGGAATATACAGTGACAGAGCCAATTAAATGGATGGGGATTATTAGGAGGCCTAAATAACGAAGCCATGAATCATAGGAGACTGTGATTGATGAGAACCAATAGAAGCAACTTGGCCTATACACCAAAGTTACACCCTTGCTCTTTATTAGAAGGGCCAAGGTATTTTAATGACCACAAAGAATCAGGACGAGTAGAACTTTTAGTACAGTGACATTTCACCAGTAGGACTTTTAGTACAGTGTGCTTTGTGCAAAAAGACCTACACAGACTGCAGGGTAAGAACCCACTGCTGGCTTTACTAACACTTTTTCTACCTCATTTTCCCTGGAGGTCTCCTGTCCAGGTACTGACCAGACCCAAGCCTGCTTTGCTTCAGTGGCCAATCAGTCAAAGTAGTGTGTAATGGAAGTGTTTAGAGAGAGTGCACTGTGCGCTGAAAAAAAAGATACTGCTACAGTGTATGTTAGGAGAAAAAAATGTTTTTCCAAGAAAAATTTAAACGGATTCAAGAAAACGTGTTATAAGACACCCTAAAAAGTCTTTTTAAATCAAATAATAGGGCAGTTTAAATGTGTTTTAGAAAGAGATTTGTCCCAAACTTACTTTTAATAGGAATGACCTCATTGTGATTACACTGTACTATGTTTATTTTACATGGTCAATCGTTCTGGGGTCTTTAAAGTCCAAATATGGCATTCAAAATCTATTTTAAGCATGAAAATAAACAATGGATTTTGAAAAAAATCAAACAAATAAACATTATGATATAAAATGAAGAAACTTGCAAGTATGAGGTTAACAAAGTTACTGTAACATTTGTTTAAAAAGGTCAGATTCCCTTACACTGAATTACACATAAAAAATATCATTAATAAAGCAACAAAAAAGTTATGAAATTAAAAAGTAAATAATATTAATCAACATTAAAGGGATAGTTTACCCAAAAATGAAAGTGACATTTCTGCCATGAAACTCTATGCCGGTGCAGGCTGATAGGTGACCTAATCTGCTCCTGCGTCATTAACAACATGGCGCAGGAGATTGGTTGCCGTCACCTCGGCAGCCAATGAGCTGCTCCTCATCAGTTTAAATACTCTGTGTCGTTTCACGCTGTCAAGCTGGGGCGTGTTTTCGGAGACCCTCCTCCATCCTAGCTCCACCTGTGTTTATACCTGCTACACATACTGTACAGTATATTATGTTTGCAGCAGCAGCGTGTTATATTCCTAGACGACATGTCTGTGTATATACTGGCAATAGCAAGTCTCTGTAATAGCTCTGCCATAATAATCAAAGCAGCAGCAGCGTAGCAGATCTATACCGCCAAGAGCAAATACATCAACATTGCCACATATATATACATTCATTACCGAGTGTTCATGACAGAAATTTACTCACCATTTACTCTTACTCAAGTTTTTTTCAAAACCTATTTGAGTTTAATTTTTCCATTGAACACAAAAGGAGATATTTAAAAAATTTTTAAAACAAAGTAGGAAAAAACAAATACTATGGACGTCAATGGTTGCAAGTTTCCAGCATTCTTTTAAATATCTTCCTTTGTGTTCAACAGAAGATAGAAACTCATAAAGGTGTGAAACAAGTAAAGGACAAGTAATTGATTTACTTTAGAATCCTTCTGTACTTCAGAGAGGACAAGTCATGTTCACAATTTCTTCTTTTTCAGAAAAAAAATTGGAGAATACTGTGTCAAATAACACTGACATGTGAAGATTAGCTGAAGTGAGTACGGATTATAGTCATGTGCACTCTGACTTCCTTTCTCTTATTGCTTTACTGTAATCCCCCATCTGACAGGACTTGGCAGGCGAATGAGACAGTCAGACAGTCTTCCTCCTCTCTTTCCTTCTACATACTTTTTCACGCGCATCTCTCCCACTGGTGTGCACTACATCCCTGAGAGCATAATGAAAAACATCGCCTCTTTTTCTCTGCTATTTTTTTTTAATTGTTCCACCATTCACAGATGATCAGTTGTAGTCACACTTCCTCATTAGCGTCTCTGGGTAATTTAAAAGTTGGTTGTGACAGTTCAACCAGTGTGGCATTGAAAAGTAAGTAAGAATTTTTCTCTTTTTTTTTTGTCAATGTTTTACAGTGAGATGATTAGACTAACAGGAGTGTTAATATACAGAACAACATAAAATATGATAAAACAACAACAATATAATAATGGAACAATATATCAATGATATAAAGCATTTCAGTGTTATGCAGTGATATTTAAACTGTTCAATATTTATATTTTAGATAAGATTGCAAAGATTTATTTTCCATTTAATACAGTTCAGTTTTATTTTAATTAATATTCCTTTTTCTGTTTGGAATATAGAGCCTTTAATTGTCATTGACAAGGGTTATTATTTGTGTTAATAAGGCATGTATAAACATACAGAGTTACTATATGCCTAATAAATAAGATGTATACTGTAAATGTTTATATGAACTGTTTATTAATCATTTACATAATCATTCTGAATGATTTTAAAAACAAACAACTACTCTTAAATAACAGGTTTAGAAAAATGCAATACAAATCAAATAAAAATGCAACAATAGGCATATTATATGTGCTTATACGTCAAGAATACAGCATTTGTACTGCTCACTAATGTCTAATAATGCAGAGTTAATGTTTAACAAATGACAAATTATCTATTTGCAAATGTTCAAAAAAATGATTCAAAATGTGCAGTTATTATATGGTGTTACTCAACTTTAATTAATGTTATGGATGGACCCCTTAGTTTCACACACACATTGCTGAGTATTGATTAACTGTTGCAGTCATTCAAAGTGTTTTCCTTTGTCTCCTGTTTTCCCGTGTTTTTGACCTTTGGACTGTTTATCATGATTGGACTGTTTAACTTTTTCCTGTCTTTGGATTACGCTCTTGAATTCTCTACTACACTGTAGACCCCTGCCTGCCTGACCATTCTGAAATAAAGCAGCATTTGGAACTACCCCTGTCTGCATGTCCTCCATTCGCAACACATGTAATACTGTACAAAAAAATGTTCATACTTTGTACTGGTCAATATTTTTGAATATTTAAATTTGGCTCAGCCTTTTAAACAGTTATCAGCTTTCATATTTAAACATTTATTGATTTATAAATATTTATCTGTAACTGCCAAAATGTCCACATCAGTGCTACATTAAAATTTCTACAAAACAATGACTGAAGAATTTGAACAAAAAGAAGAAAAGGAAAGAAGAAAAGGAAAAAGTATACTCATAAAGAGCATCATGTCCTTTATACAGACTTATTATGGGTGTTTTGGCTAAATGCAAGCTTTGCGTGCACGCTGAAGGACAAACTCACGATTGCGCTGGCATTACTTGCTCAAAGCATAAGCACCACCAGCATTAGTAGCCCTTAAGTTAATAAGAAGTGTCTGAACTGAACTCAAATGATAGTTAAAGCAACTACTTTTCCTTTTTGTAGATATTTTTTCTCTTATTTATCGAGTCCAGCCAACACAGCTGATGCAGGCTCACATCTTCCTTGCCTTAAAACAGGTATGAAACTCAAACAAAGAAGCTCAAACCTCTCTCTCTCTCTCTCTTTTTTTTTTTCCAAAACATCCCTGTCCTGGATACAGAGTCCCAAATTGTCCTATGTTCCCACCCTTTTGTCTGATTTGTTCATCGATTTTTACAAATTATCTTCATAATTCTCTATGTGGGAGGTTCTGGGTGCTATAATAAGCTCCAGGTTGCACAGACTACCAGAGTTACCATGTCCATATGTGGACTCAGCTGGTCTACATGTGGATCCGCTCTCAAAGCTTTGTCCCACTTACTTCTACTGCCAAAGTGATGACAAAGAGATGATAGCACAACAATGGTGGCTATGATACAAAATTGAGCATTTCCTGCCACATTCTTACCACATCACGCTTAAGAAACCAAATGATATGAAGCATATGTCTTTTGTTAACGGAAAAGCTAGAGAACAATCAGAGCAATGCTATGGTAACATCATGACATTAGCAATAACAAAAAACTAACATGGACTGGACAAAATTGTGGAGTAACTAGAGAAGAAAATAATAATCAAAAGCTCTGTGTTGACCGTATTTGGAAGGGTCTTGAATATTAATGAGCTCTGCTCTGACATTACTGCAGCTCATGGCTCTGCCACAACATGCACGCACGCACGCACACACACACACACACACACACACACACACACACACACACACACACACACACACACACACACACACACACACACACACACACACACACACACACACACACACACACACACACACACACAAAACATGGTGTACTCTGAAATATATGCAAAATAATCATACTTGAGTTGTTAAAAGTACTCAAACAAAATAATAAAATACTAAAGAGAGTTTTAGCTACAAGGAGTGAGTAAGCTCTCTTCATGTAACTTTGTTAACTCCTGAGTTGTGTTGTGAATAAAATATAGGCTAAATGATCATTGACAGATGTACAGTATTTAGAGTAAATCCCAGTAAGAGCTGTAATAAGTAATATGACACAATACATAAACATAAAGTTAATATTATATATATATATATATATATATATATATATTTAGCAGTTTACATGTTTTTGTTGCTTTATTATGAACAAATGCAGTAAATTTACACAATAAATGAACAAAAGATACATTTAAACAGACTTTACAACAGAGAACGAGGAAAGAGACCCACAGTATTCCGTTTTCATGTACTGAACTCCTATTATTCAGCTTTGCCTAGGGATATCCAGATTTTCATTCTCAACAGTGTTCACTTATTCATCATTAGCCAGTGGAGACATTACCAACTGAATATACATATGCAGTGTAGAAACAATGGCAGATGTAACATTATAATAAAAATAATTCTTAAAATAAAGTGCATAGAATTAAGTCAGCACATGTAATGGTATCATTCTTCTTCAGCAAGGCAAAACATATATTATTATTAAATCTAATACTGCATGTATGTAACCTTAATATTTTGTAAATCATATTTTTAGTGTCAGCTAGCATTTAGTCATTAACTACTAGCATCGCACATCTCTAAATAAAATCAATGTAATATGTATCGTATTTAGAAAGGTGTGCTGAAACACTGATCACATGTTTGTCTGTGGGATTCTTCAGTTTATGAGTTTTCATCTCTGTTACTTCTGAGATCGCAGGAAACTAAACCTTTCTTCATTTGGTTTAAATCTGGGATTCCTTTTTCCTTTTGGAGGGCTCACATGTACTGAGTCTGGCTTCAAGTGTACTCAGTGGAATCATAAAGAAGAGAAATAAAAGCTTTGATTTAACAAATTTACAACTGACAAACTGCCACTGTCTTTCCAGGAACGTGGGCTATCAGAGGTCTTTCTCTCTCTCTGGCATTCAAACACACATATAAGCTTTAAACTTCTCATGGGAAACACAACATAGATGTTTTCCATAAGCCTGCATGTCTGAAATCTGTCATTTACCATCAATGTACAAAACAACTATATCTCCAAAAAACAGTAAGTAGTGTTGTGCATTCCAAGAAGGTTGGCTTTGACTTAAAATTGTATTTTCATCACTTTTTTGTGTTTATCTGTGATACTCCTCATTTAAAACTGAAGTGCATCAATCTTATGCAGGGAAAGAATTAGGATTTTACCTGGAGAGGATCTGTTGAACGGCTCGACCGCAAAGCCATCCAGTTTCACCCACTCTCCCCCTGCAGAAAGAAAGAGCAACATACAGTAAGGATGCATAATGTATCAGCAACATATTTGTTCTTTTTATTTGTTATGTTTAGGTTTAATAGCTGTCAGTATTGATATACTATTACTATTTAATTAACTACACATTTACTTCTTGTTGCTTTTTTTTAGACAATAATTTATTCCTGTGAGGGAAAAACTGAATTTCTGAAATTTGTTATTATCAATGTTGAAAACACTGACGTCTTAAAGGAAAAAAGGTTGTGACTTTTAAATAAGAAATATTGTATATAATTGAATTATTGTTAAGTTTTTTCAGAAAATGTTTGTAATAAACAAGGATGCATTTAATCTATTGAAACAGTGAAGATAGATTTCTGTGTCAAATAAATACGTTTTAACTTAGTATCCAAAATTATACGCTAATTATTATTACTGTATAATAATGCTACAAATATTTTATGTTTCCCATTGAGCAGGAAATCTATGGAGCCAGATCAGTCTCAAAAATAACACATTCACATTTACAAAATTTAATTTGTAAATTCAAAACAATTCAGAAATGCACAAATCCAATTCATAAATTCAAACACAATTCAAAAATGTGCAAATCCAATTTGTAAATTCAAAACACAATTTATAAATGTGCAAATCCAATTCATAAACTCAAAACAATTCAGAAATGCACAAATCCAATTCATAAATTCAAACGCAATTCAAAAATGTGCAAATCCAATTTGTAAATTTAAAACACAATTCAGAAATGTGCAAATCCAATTCGAAATTTCAAAACACAATTCGTAGATTTTTCAAGACACTTCTATACAGCTTAAAGTGGCATTTAAAGGCTTAACTAGGTTAATTAGGTTAACTAGGCAGGTTAGGGTAATTAGGCAAGTTATTGTATAATGATGGTTTGTTCTGTATACAGGAAAAAAAATTGCTTAAAGGGGCTAATAATTTTGACCTTACATTGGTTCTTAAAAAAAATTAAAACTGCTTTTGTTGTGATAAAAAAATATTATCAGACATACTGTGTAAATTTCCTTGCTCTCAAACATCGTTTGGGAAATATAAAAAAAAGGAAAACAAAATTCAAAGGGGGGCTAATAATTCTGACTTCAACTGTATATGTGTAAAAAGCTTAGCACATAATGCAATACATAATGCATATGCATGCAGCTATCCTTAAAACAGGGAGCTGCAACACCAGATATGTTTACTATTGGTACAATCATCCTCAGCCAAGGAAATTTATGATCTGTTTGCAGGATTATTAATGTGCTTTTCTATTATGACAGATGGTTTGGGGAAAGAAATATACCCAAATCCTGTTTGTTGGAGACGGACATAGACGTACTGAAAAAAAATTTATGTGGCGTACGCTGGATGAGTGACTGGCTACCACAACACAAGGCTTAAGGCTCTTGACTCGAGCTCTGCGTTGGATACAAAAACAAGGACTGGCCACATAAATGCTCTATCTTTGGGGATTTCAGGCTTTCCAGATGCCAGCAGCGAATGGGGTTATTTAAAAAACAGAAACCACTATATATCCCTACATGTTCCAGTCTGTGAGCATGTGAGTTTGTGTTCAGTCTGGTTTCAGGTTTTGAAATGAAACTATAAGGAAAGAGAGTTTTAAATGTATAAATACCTTTCTTGAAAAAAGCTCTGTAATAATTAATGTGTTTGAGTCTAGCAAGTGTAAATTAAGGATGCTAATAAAAGTGTATATTTAGACATTTAATGACATTCACTGTATTCTGAGCATGAGGAAATAAAGGTTTTTATGCTGTCTGTTTACAATAAAAAAAAGAAATCTATGATTTATTTACTGTTCTTACTGTTGGGGTCAGTATTTTTATTCATAATACATGTATTTCTATTCAGTAAGGGTGCATTAAATTGATTTATAGTAACAGTAAAGACATAATGGTAACACTATAATAACTAGGCACTATGAATCATTTGTTAAGCATTAGCAAATAGTCAATTCATTATCTGTTAAGCATTAATTTTACATTTTATAGTAATTAGTAGGCCCACACGAAATCTGCACGCGCAGAATTCCCGCAGATTTTGAGCCCATCATTAATTCTGTTTATCTACTTGAGTAAATGTGTGTAAACCTATATTTATTTTAAATTAATTACAGTAATATTATTAACTAATATAAAAATTTTCATCTGATTTATGTACAATGCAGTTTGTACAGTAATATTTTCTGTCTTTTAGAGATATTATATGAGAAACTTGCTTTGTTTACCAATTGAACATTAAATAAAAGTTAAAAAGACATTTATTTTTTCATATATTAAGATTTTTGTTATGATACTTCCAAAATAATTCCACAGAAATCCGCAGATTTTTACCAAAATTCTCAGCAGAAATAGCAAAAAACGTCCGCAGATTCCGTCTGGCCCTAGTATTAGTAATCAGTTTATAACTGCAGATACAAATGCTCTATTCTTGACATACATTTACAATGTGCTTAATGATTGTGTTTTCATACTTTGTTAATTATAATTTTTTCAATACTAAATTAAGTATTGCATCATTTACAAACCAGTTATTTGAGAGAAGTAGTTTTTTTAAAAGATCATTCAGAATGAGTTAGTAAATGATTAATAAACTATTCAAATTAACATTTATATGTCTTATTATTCAGGCATATACTAGTTCATTTGTATGTCAATAAATGCTTTGTTAACTTAATTTTTTGTGACCTAATCTAAAGTGAGGACTATTTATGCTTTATAAATCCCTTATAAATGACAATTAAAGGCTATATTATATACTAGGTTATATACTAAACAGGAAAAACTAAATAAATTACTTTATTAGTTTTTTATTCATTTAAAGACACACAAATGAATCTGGATCAAATGCAAATAAATCTTTGCAATCTTACCTAAAATAAAGTTACTGTACATTTTAAACATTGCTAAATAGCATTGAAATGTCGTATCACAATTTATTGTTAAATTATTATATTGTTGTTGTTGTTGTTTTATCCAGTTTTATTTTATATTTTGACACTACTGTTATTCGGCAATGTTTGAACTTTACAGTAATTTTTCTTTTTAGATAAGATTGCAATGATGTATTGTCCGTTTGATAGTGAGCCTTTAATTGTCATTTCTTAAAGCATAAATAGTCTTCACTTTAGATTAGGTCACAAAACTGGATGAAGTTGAGTTAATAAAGCATTTATTAACATACAAATTAACTATTACTATATGCCTAAATATTAATAACATATAAATGTTGATTTGAATAGTTTTTTAATCATTTACTAACTCATTCTGAATGACCTTAAAAACCACCAACTACTCTTAAATACAAATAATTTGTAAATAATGCAATACTTAATTTAGTCATGAAAAAACAAAGTATTAAAGTACAATTATTAAGCATATTTTAAACGTGTTTACAAGTCAAGAATGGAGCATTTGTAGCTGCAGTTATAAACCGCTTACTAACATCTATTAATGTAGAGTTCATGCTTAACAAATAATGAATTCACTATTTGCTAATGCTTTGCTAATTGATATCTTTTAAAAGTACTTAAACGTATCTTGAAAAAAACATGTTGATGTCGTGCATCAGTTTATCAACTTAATGCATCTTTGCTAAATATAAATATAAATTTATTTTTTTATAAAAAGTAGTGTATAATAATGTTACAAAATCATTTTATGTCTGGTAAACTTTTGAACTTTTTGTTAATCATAGAATTCTGAAAAAAAAGTACAACACTGATAATAATAGTAATATTTCTAGCAATAAGTCAGCATATTAAAATTGTTAACACTACACAGTTTTAAGCTAAAACTGCAAGCCTTTTAATAAGCATTTTGGCCAACTATTTACACAACAAAGTGGATGTTTTTGCAATTTAAAAATCAAATAAAACATCTCTGTGTAACCTTTTTTTTTTTAAACGAGTGACGTCAAGCTCATGCATATAACTTGTTATGTGCAAGTACATTAGAAACAAAAAGACAATGGCATACAGGACCGTAAGTGTACATGCTTATATATGTCTTAATTGGCCTGGCATGCATAATACAGCAATTATTTGTCATGTTCAGTGTAAATGGGGAATGCTAATGTAAATGGGGAAACATTCATTGCTGTTATGTAAACAAACCCTTAACTTCTCTCTCCGTAAAAGCATGATTACTGTATATGTTTGATGTGCATACTGTGCTTTATAAGTATATCCATGCACCATTGTACAGCCGTGAAGAGAAGAGAGACGACAGAGAAGCATGCAGGTCTCTCTCTACACACACACCTCCTGGAGTCTCTGCCCTGTAGACAGGTTTACTCATCCCGTCCTTATTCTCTGCACTCATCTTGAGAAAATGCAGGACTCCAGGCTCTAAAACAACACAACATGCACATGAGAGCCTGACATAGTGCTCAACGTGAGTCTCTAATGTTTCATTTGCAGAAAGAATGATGTGCGCTCTCACCTACGTCCTCCAGTAACTCTGAGCGTCTGTCTTTGTCCACAGTGACGAAGCGCAGTGACTTCATGGACTTTCCATAGCCGATGCTGTAGCTGTCAACAGGTTGTCCGTCCAGCTCGCTTGGCGGATCCCAGGTGACCTTCAGCCCTTTATCCACTGAGGTCAGCTTCACATTACGTGGTGGTAGTGGCTTTGAACCTGATAGAGTGAGGAAAGTTGTCTGTTAGTCAGATTGTAATGAGTTTGTTTTTGCATGATTGTAGTTGTTAAATTCAGCAAATCTACCAAAAATCCAACATCTTTAGTTTTAAAAGCGGTCACACTTTATTTTGATGGTCTGTTTGTTGAATTTAATTTACATTGCAACTAATTCTCATTAGATTATAGGTAGACTGTTAGTTTGGGGTTAGGGTTGGGGTTATGATTAGTGTAATTTGTTAAATCTTTTTATTGTTTTTAGCATAAGAAAATAAACAATAACTTAAACAGGACAAACTTCAGGGAGAAAAAAAAATAGGTACAAAGGCCTTTTTATAATACACAAATAGTCGGTCACAACATAATACCATATCTTCCAGAAAGCATAGGAGAAAAAAAATGTAATCAAATGTATTAAGAAAAAAATAATAATAATAATTTACAGAGAAATGTGTAGGCTCCACAACTTGACATATGTCAAACCAATAATGAGTTACAAGTCAGCATTACTAATATAAAACATAATTGGGTTCCAGATTTAAAAAAATATGTTTAGTTTGTTTGCCATACCATATCGCATTTCTTCCATGGGCAACATAACTCAAGCTCCTAATCCAGGTTTCAAAAACAGGCACGTGATCTGACTTCCAATTTTGTAAAATAATTTTCTTTGCTAATATCATACATAAAAATACTGCCTGTGATATATATTTATCTCCTATTTCTGAAGTGTCTCTGAAAATACCCAATTTTGCCTGTGGTGATCTATCCTGTATACTTCAGATATAAAATTAAAAACTTTCTGCCAAAATGAACCAATTTTATGGCATGACCAGAATTAGTGAGTCAGTGTACCTTCAACATTTTTACATTTATTGCACAATAAGGAAACATTTGGTAAAATCTTATGTAATTTTACTTTTGAATAATGAAGTCTGTGGATAACTTTAAATTGAATCAGTCCGTGTCTTGCGTTAATAGAGCAATCATGAATTTTGGAAAGATAATCTGACTCATCTGATATCTCTGTATTTAGCTCCTTCTCCCACTCCTTTCTGAATTTTGTCAGTATTTGAATTAACCTCATCTAATAATAAGTAATAAAAATGAGACTGTGCCTTTTTCTATTGGGTTGTGTTTTGTTATATTTTCAAGTGTCTGATGAATGGTATATTTTCAAAACCAGGAAAATGTTCCTAGTAAAATCCCTTATTTGTAGATATCTAAAAAACTCAAAGGATTGAAGATCATATTTTGATTTTAACTGACTAAATGAGCCACATTTATTATTCACATATAAGTCTCTTATATGTACTAATCCTTTTTCTTTCCAATGTAAAAATGTTTTGTGTTGAGTTCCAGGAATAAAGGTATGATTTGAACTTATTGGGCAGTCCATGATTAGTGTAAATTGACATACTTGCAAAGTTTCTTATAGTCAGTTAAATGTCTGTTGAAGGAGCATATCAACAGATATTAAGCTGACAGTCTACTGTACTAATATTCAAATGGACCAGTAAAATAAAGTGTTACCTTAAAAGCAAACATTTTAATTTGTTTTAAAATAATCCATGAAAGGTTGCCAGATTTTTATAAAATTCTTCTTTCTTTTTAGGGAGAATCTGATTTTCTCCTGTTTTAAATGTTTCATTACATCCCTCATTAGATGTATATATGTTGGAGCAGCTTTCTGTTTCCAGATTAGTAATATTAGAGAATGTTAGAAAAATATTTTCCCAGTAAGATGAAAATTTTGGGCAGCTCCAAAACATATGAGCCAGTGATGGCAGTTCTAGCCCACACTGATTACATGCAGGGTCCAGCTTTGCAAATATCTTACTAAGTTTTTGTTTGTACCATTGTAAACGATGTATTACTTTAAATTGTATAAGGCCATGCCTTGCATATATGATCAGTGGGTCTGTTCAAGGGTGATCTCCCATTGCTCAACAGTGATTTCAACACCTAAATCTTCCTCCCAGGAGGATTTTAGGTTTTCTAAAGTTGCTGTGTTTGTTAACTGAAGGAGCATTCCATATATATATATATGTAATACCTCCTTTTTTATTAGAGTCACGCAAAATGATCATTTCCATTAATGACTGATTCTGGGAATTAGGGTACAGTGGGTTGATTTGTTTAACAAAGTTTCGCACTTGCAAATATTTTATTACAATCCGACTGAGGTAAATTGAGTTTGCTTTGCAGTTGCTTAAATGAAGGAAATATTTGATCAATAAATATGTCTAAAAAAATTATAAATTCCTTTTTCAATCCAGTCATTGAATAATGTATTTTTAAACGAAGGAGCAAATTAATGATTTTTTTTGTGATGGGACTTTGCAGGGAGCCAGCTTGCCAGCCCAAAAAATTTCAGATCTGGGACCAGATCTTGAGAGTATGTAAAACCACTGGGTTTCATGTTCCACTTGTTTCTTGTTTACCTATAATTGGGATTGTTTTTGTATCCAGTAAGACGTCATCCTTATATTGCTTGCCCAATAATATACCTGAATGTTTGGTAGTCCCATTCCCCATTTGATTTTGGTCTCTGCAAAAATGCCTTTCTTATTCTAGGTATCTTTCTGTTCCAAATAAACTTTGAAATTATTTTATCAAGCCTGTGAAAAAAGCTGTTTTTATATATACTGTATTGGTATACTATCTGTTAATGGTATTATTATATTAGACCATCTCTTTAGATTCTGTGATATTTAAACAAGTAACACTAGAAAATTCTCTTTATATTGGTCCAAATACATTTTAGTGATTTTTGTTCCTAAATATTTAAGTTTTAAAATAGGGTTTTTAAAAGATTGTTGATTAGCTAAATTTAAAAGCAAACATTTTTATTGTTGTTGTTTGTATCATAAAGACACTCTATTCATAGAACCCTTTTAATTTCACAAAAGGTACTTTACAGATAAAAAAAAGTCCTCAGATCACTCAAATGTCTTTTACACTAAAGGTTCTAAGAACTGTTGTTGACTGAATGGTTCTTCAGGGTGCAAAATTAATATTCTATGGCATCACTGTGAAAAATCTCTTGTGAAACTTATTATTTTTAAAAGTGTTACAGGGTGAGTAAGGAATATTGATGGCCATGGTCACAAAATAAACCCAAAATCAGAGCAAAATAAAGGAAACAGTTCTTGTATGAAAGAGTTTATCGTTTAAAAATAATGCCCACTGGACTGCAAATTACTGCACATATTATACAACTGTGTTGAAAAAAGTTGATGTGTTTTTCATATTAAGAATAATTGACGACATTTGCAAATTATGCACATGCGAAGAGGTGATGCTGCCACGATGAAAAGCATTAGTTTCTAATAATTCAACTGACCGGAGTCAATTACTCCAGTTACACCACACCTAAAGACACTTTTCAGATGTTGTATTTTAAGACATAAGTCATTTTTTTGTCCTTAAATGGCTCCTGTGTGTAGTACTAGTTTCTTAAACATATCACTCAAAGCCTTTTTTTTTGGTTTTGATTTTAGACATTTGTAAGCTGTGAAATAGCTGAAGTCATTTGGCATAGTAATAAGGAACTGTAATGTGATCACGACTTGTTTGAAACTACCTGAAAAAAGTGCACACCTTAAAATGTTCATTCACCAATCAGAATCAAGCAGTTAAGAGAGCTGTAGTACAAGTAGAAGAATTTGACTAGTGAAAGACCAATTTAGAATCAAGTAGCGCAGACATACAGATGTCACCACATCTCGTCAATATGTTCCCTCTGCCGCCGTGCTTGCTGTCGCTGCGGCAGTAGTAAGTGGGTCCACAGCTTTTGACCGCTGGGTGGACGCTTTAACCATAGATTTTCAGCTTTGCCTTTTCACAATACTAGATAGGACGGTACTGTATATGTACCTTAATGTGATGTGATGTGTTCAATTAAAATATAATTTTGTTTGGTTGTTTTGGTTTACTTAATAATAAACATGCTTTTACACTATACTGTATATTTTAGAAAAGATGTCTACAATAAATGGTGAGAAGCATAGCCATAGGCTAGAAATATTAAGCAAATATAAGAATTAAGTTCTTTAGCCTTTATAGTGCTCTAATAAATTGTGTTGGGGTGAAAAGAATATTCTATTCCTAAATCCTTTAGTTTTATTTAGAATTTGAAAAAATCTTAAAATATGCAAACAAAGGAATAAATTAAACACAAATTGTAATGGCATTCGGTATAACAACACAGGACAAGTCTCAATTAAAGCTTGTTAAGAAGTTTGTAGTGATTAATGAAGAAATTATAATGCTTTGTTTCATTATTTCATCTTCATTTACAAGTAGCAGGGTATTTACAGGTATTGTATATTTCTGTCCGTTTGCATCCTGTCCCTTTGTGCCCCCTGATGGCATAGTCGCAAACTGTGGTTATACCTAAAAACACCTTTTTAATCCTTAAGTGCGGAGGCTGTGCCACTCACGATGGTAATGCTCCTTTTAAAGTGTCTCCCACTGTACATTAAAGATTCTTTTTATGCTTTTAATGATCCATGAAGAACCATTACCATCTATGAAACTATTCCATTGCTTAGAAATGTTATTTACAATATATAGATGCTCTTCACACTAAAAACTAATGATTGTTTTCTGAACTGCTCGCTGAAAGAAATTTTGCTTAAATTATTTTTTTTGTAGTTAAAAATAATGCATGGTCTAAAGATGATATTTTAAACTTGTAACTAATTAGTTTGTTCACAAGTGCTTGCTTTGTAGCCACTATGAGCACTTGACGCACTACTGTGGATATTGCAAAAAAAGTAGAGCTTTTCAATAGACTTTCATCATCATCATGTCACAAAGTAAAAAAAAAAAAAAAAAAAAAGGCTACAAAGTGTAGGGTGCCATTTGGGACTGACCCAACTTCAGTTTCCAGT